>CM044396.1:31295000-31455000 GCA_024322285.1 Musa beccarii
TTCGTGGCAAGACGACACACACAAAGATGTTGAGGGACATGGTCATTGGAGATACCGGGAGCGCGACAAGGAGCTCCAAGTTGGTGAACAACACGACGGTAAGAAGAGCTATGGATTCAAGCGGTGAATGCCATGGCATGCAGAGGCGGGTCTTATGGTGCACCGAATGTTTTGAATGGAAGCCTTGACATCGCCTTATGGGGCCGTGTGCCCTGCCGAGGAAGAAGTTCGGGATGCAAATACCAGGGAGTCCCATTTGGGGACCTGGATCATTGAGGTATGATCGGAGCCGCCGAAGAGTGGAACTACTTGAGCTCATCGCTAAGGGAGTGCAAGTCGAGGACAAGGCCGAGTAAAACATTGCAGCCAATGAAGCTAAGGAGAACAGAAATGGTGCAAGTCCTACAACATGAGTGGCGGTGGCCACACATGGGAGTTGCGATTTGTATTTCCATCGATCAGAATCGCTCGAGAGAACACGAGAGGTGTTGAAGGTGGGTCGGAATAGGGCGTGGAAGCAATGACGAGTCCAATGGGACTCACTACCCAATATCGATCATCGGTTAGATCAAGGTGAACTCAGAGGAGTGTCACAATGTCGCAGAGGCGATCTATCGATCACGAAGAAGGGATGCAGATGCGAGACAACGGATAGTAGTGCCATGGCGTTTGCCATGGTACCGCCGAGGCGGGACTTCCGGGAGTCATCAATCTCTTGCTCTCTTAGAGGGAGAGCACTTGGTCGTGATATGGGCCGTGGAGGAGGAGAATGCTTTGGCAAACTCCATGTACCAAGACAAGGTGAAGGGCTAAGGCCGAGAACTTCGTAAGACCAATGTCATGCAGACTTTCCATCAAGATAGCCGTGAGTGAAGGACTTTGGTCGATGCAAGAGTGCATGACCAAGGATCGGAGCAGCAAGACGCTGGCTTTGTACCTTTATTGAAATGATGGAGAAGGCGGTACAATCCCAAAGGCGACCAAACCTATCGGAGACTTACTCCAAGTTGGAGTGATAACTTCTTGCATTCCAAGTTCAATGGCAATGAGAAGGTGAATCACAAGATCGACTCAAGTAAGGATTGCAAACACTTCAAGTGCTTTGAAGTGTGAGCTAAGAGCAAAGCGATTCCAGAATACTCGACGCACGGTACAAACTCGAGGAGGCGGGCGAAGACAAGTAACCTTTGCCTTCTCAACTCTCAAGAGAATGGGCGGAACTCCAGTACCCAGCTCTCTTAGTTATCCTAGCAGAGGAGCTCGCAGACAGATGTGAAGACCCTTCAAGACAACTAAGTGGAAGAAGATTCGATGGGCAAATTCATGAAGGAAGGACTTGTAAACTTTCAAGGTTGCGAGGTGATGCTCGTTAAAGCTCCAACAAAGCATCTTTCAAGAGACAAGAAGAATTTCAAGATCGGGCGATATCAAAGATGGTCTTTTCCCTTCATCGATGAATCCGCAAGAACCAAAGAAGGATCAAGACAACTTTGCCAACCCCACACCAAAGTCGAGTCATTGGCGAGTTGAAGCAAAGACGGCGGATTAAAGTTCGACGACTCAACAACAAGCGGAGAACAAATGGGAGCCAAGGGGCGATCGCATAGGAGCGTAAGATCGAAGATCCAACAAAGAAAAGAAGTTGGTCAAGAAAGGCTTCGACGAGGACGCCGAAGGATTAAGTGGGGGGAGAATGTCACGGACAAAATTGTAAACGGCTTGTTCGGTGTAATGCTTATGCTTGTTCGTATCTTTTGGGTTGTCATATAATGTAAAGCTTGTAAAGGGCTTGCCAAAGGCAAAATGCCCATATTTGAGTGAATTTGATGACCATTGTAGGCTTGTACATAAAGTACGCGTCGAGGAATACTTGTAATAGAATTCGTCCAGTAGTGGACCAAATTTATGCCTTTGTTGTGCAAACGATTCGAGCTTGTGATATCCATTGTTGGAATGTGCATTGGCTATAAAGTGTTTACTAAAAGAGTGGCTTGTGGATCCCGTGTGAAGCGCTTTCTCGTCTCCGCCTTCTCTTTTGTAGGTCCTAAGGGATTGCAGGAGATTTCGGGTAGGCTGACCTTTGCGGTGATACGCATTGGTGCCGCACGGCTTAGGCAAAACCAGCTAAGTCCGTGACAGTTCGGTATACCGTACCATACCAGAGAATTATCAAAACTCTGGTACGGTACGAAATTGCATACCTTGGTAATATGTGTCTATCTAAAGACTACTACTAATGCCTATCAACAACGTATCTTTAGAATTGTTGACTTCTGTAAATAAGTGCACAGTGAAGTATGTCCCGAGGTTGTTGCTATTCGGCAGCTGTTATACAACACCAAAGTGGCCTTTGGAAGTTATTTCAATGCCCTTATTGATCATCTGATAATCATTGAACTATTATCTTAATTCCATTGTTTGTGTACCCACCAACTAATGTCTTTTTCTGGTTGCATTTTATTTACTACAAAAATATTTGAACAAATGTTAACTGTCTTTACATGGATAAAGTTCAATTTTGTTCACAATTATCACATATGTATTTTAGTTATCATTACTGCCCATGCAATATTTCTATTCCTGTAGTTGTGGCTGCTTGTTCTTACAATATCTTTTCTATGTTTCTGTATGTTACTTTTGTTTGAGGGCATTTATATGTTTGCAGTTATTTGCAAAGTAGCTATATGATAGTATGTTCAGAAAGATTTGCGTCCATGCAGATGCTTAAGTTGGAGGAGCAACAACTGCTTGGTGAAGCAAGCACTCTTCTGTCTGAGGTATGGCACTTGATTACTTCAGAATGGTCTTGCGTACTTAGTATCGTTTACATCAGATATAGTTTGGAAACTTTTCTTTCCCACCATTGTTTTTGTTAAGGAAATAAAAATAAATTTATTGTATCATTGAGTATTTGCGTCCTGTATAGGTTACCTTAGTTGGTTCATGATGATTTTGATAGTCATGTTTTTACAAATATTTTCAACAATTGACATATTAACAATTTGATTGTTTCTGACCAATCCAACCATTATCTCAAGGGTCCTGTTGATAGCTAATTGCAAAATGGAATTTGGTGGCCACTTTTGAGATATGGTCCAGTTAAGGTGTTTCTCAAGAAAAAACAAGAAAGTAGCAAGAATGCGTGGAAGGTAGCGCAAAAAAAAAAAAAAAAAAAAAAAAAAAAAAAAGGAAGAAGATAGGGAGAGGTGTGTGCTACTCACATTGATTAGAAACATAACCAAGAGATGGCTTCCAAATAACAAAAATAGCCTCATGTTTAAGTAATGCTTTAACTCACAGCTTTTACTGTGAAGTTATGGAGAAATCCACTATGTGAACAGAATATTCAAATCCATGCGCAAGAATATATCAAGATAATCCAAACAAGCTCATGGCAGCTTCATACCTTTCCTGATATAACTTGCTTATAAAGATGAGTCAACAACTGCACTCAAAATGTGACATTTTACATCAAAGGTAGAGCTTAAGTGACAATTATAAAAATCAGCCTTCAGGCTACTCTGACTTCTGTTCAAATGAATATAGGAATCAATAGAAATCTAAGCTCATATGTCGTGCTATCTGAATGATGCATGTTTGTCATTGGAAAAAAATAGGGTCATAATTTGAATATATCATGATTATAGAGTATATATTGGTTGTTTTTACCAACACAAACTAAATTGATTCATTCGAATATGTACAATGTTTAGTTGCATCATCTTACTTGCCTTTTTCCTAGATGATGTGGATGAGCTTGTTTAAAATACATGGATATAATCTAGAAAAAAGTTCCAAAGGTATTCTAGAAATAGATAGGTAATAAATTCTGCATGTGGGCATTAACATAAGGCACGGCACGAGGGTCAATTTTGTGAGATTTAAATGAAAATATCAACTTAGTCAGTAAATAAATAGAAAAGAAAATTAAGTTTTTCTTGATAATTAGCAATATTTGTATGCTTATTTGCAAAGATTGCAATTTTGGTCCATACTAGTGTTCTGAGTCTTGCTCGCTACAGTACGTATTGAGGCTTACCGACGATACACCGGGGCATACCGATGGTACGCCCAAAATCATAAAAAAAACCCTCTAAAAATACTTGAAAAATAGAAAAAAAGTTAGATTAGGGTTTTTAAGTTGGAAATAAATATAAATTTAGTATAATTTTAGCAAAAATAATATAAATTGATCCAATATCGATCAAATTTTGATTAAATCATTATTAAAACTACTAATCATGGTATTAAAAAACTCAATTAAAACCTAATTAAACCTATTATACTATTATAAACATATGATCCAATCCTTAATATGCATGAAATATAAAGATTTGGCCTATTAAATATTTAATTTAAAAAAATTAATATTAAACACACTAATCACAACATTAAAGACTTTAATTACTCCCTAATTAACACTATTCTACCATCAAAAATATATCAAACAACATATTAGACATTAAGTCATACTCCACATAGAATCATATTAATCATCTCATAAATTAATAAAACCTTAGGAAGAGACTACATACCTCTTGATTAGAGTGTTTTTCTTTTTAATCCTTTCAAATTAGCCGTCTAAATTTGATACAATCCACAAATCGTAGCTTTGTTGAGTTTAGGAAAATGAAAATATGAAAATAAGAGGGAGATATGAGTGAAAAATAGTTTGAGAGAGTTTCTGATTGACCATTTAAAATAGGACAATCTCAGTCCTTGATCAGTAATGGTCGAAATCCGATCGTTACCGACCAGTACAGGTCGGTTATGGTAGGATTTCGATTGTTATGGCTTGGTATAGATCCTACATCGATACGAGGTCAACTGACCAGTACCGCCCGATAGAGGGTGGTTTGTGTACTTGTACATATTGCCATACCGGGCGGTACACATCGGTACAGCAAGCCCTACTTATTTGTTTTGTAACTCCATACAGCTTGAAGCCTAAGATGAGATTTTTGCCCACATTATAGCTCTTCGTGCTTATTTCTTTTCATTCCTTTGTCTTCTCTTTTGTCCTTGCTCTTTTTTGAGTTGCACCTTTTCATATTTCACATTTAATTTGACCCTGTATTAGTGTTCATCTTTGCCTTTCTTTTGATGGGGACCTTGCCCGTTTCTGCTTTCTGTTTCTTTTTTGGGTGCAGAAAGGCAAGAATAGTATTGATATAAAGAAAAAGGAGATAATACAATGTAGCACGGACTCGTTCCACTACGACAGCATAGGGACAAAAATAGATAGACCAAAGCCTATGAAACGAAGGCAGCATACAAAATAATATAAAGCAAGGCCCCATCAACAATCAGAATCATAATAAAAATCATATAGAATGTCTCCCACGTTGCGCTTTGCTTATCTCTTAGAGGCGTGTAACTTTTCCACACTGAGTTGAAGGTTGGAAAATGTAGACTTTCTATCTTCCTCCACCTCAGAGTCATCAACCACATAAGTACTCGTGAGGGTGTCATATCTGTTAGAGGTTGTGATGGCTACGAGACTGTCAATCATGATAGATGACTGCCTAGGCAAACCATAAGAACAGGTCACGTTTCTTGTGGGAGGCCCATCATCACATACAACTAATGCAAAGATAGTAGAGACAATCTGCTTAAACTCAGGTGGCACAAGAATCAGACTCAGTAGGATCAACATCATGTACAACTGATACAATAGTCACCTTTGACACAATTGGCATTGAAGTCATTGGAATGAAAAGGCCAATGGCACATGCAGCTGGCACAATAGTGGAGGGGATCTCCATCGACATAGGTGAGACAGGAACCACTGGCTGCTTTGAGACTCATTTAGTTGTGTTTATCATGGTCTGCAATATTGTACCATACCAGAGTTTCAATGTTTTTCTGGTCTCAGTGCAGATGCGATACGGTACCGAAAGCAAGATGTTTCAAACGCATCGCTTCGGTATATATATATTTATAATTATAAATATTATATATATAAATATATATATATATATATATATTTTTTTTCTCTCGACGACGTCGCCCTCGGCAACATCGCCCGAGATGTCAACGGGCGACGTCGCTCCCGAGGCGACGTCACCTGAAAAGTAAAAAAAAAAATTTCTATTAAAAATTGGAGCTTCGGGGATGTTGCCCGAGCCTCGAGGATGTCGCCCGAGGCTTCGGCGACGTCGCCGAGCTTTAAAAAAAAACCCAAAAAATAATTTTTATTAAAAAATAATTTTTTATTTAAAAATAAAAATCATACCGACCGGTAGCGGGTGGTTTATGCGTGTATATCTGTCGGATTGGTACATACCGCCGAAGACGTATGTACAGTCGATATTGCAGACCTTGGTGTTTATAGTAGTTCTTGATAGAATGTCCAAAGATATTAAAAAGTGAACATCTCATCAGGTTTCAATCATTGCCAGTCCAACAATATAGTCTTTGGCATCGTTAAGGGAAAAGAGCAGGACATCAAGGAGATCTGAAGCAGTGAAAACCTTTATACACACTTGTGCAAATCCAATGCGCTCTTTATTACTAGTGAGCCGATCCATAAATAAAAGCTTCCCAATGCCGCTAGCAATAGTGCTGAGAAATTTGGGAGTCCATATAAAAAAAAGAAGGTTGAATATTTTTACCCAGATTGAAATAGTAGAAAAGTCGATCTTCTCGAGCTGAAAATCATGTTCCTAGGGTTAGAGAATGAGGAGTTTAAGAAAACCAGCATCCATTGAGAGAACTTCCAAGGAATCAGATGACTTCCTTAATGCATGTACCCGGTTCTTAACTATAAGGAAGGGCGGAGAGAGCCGATAAAATAACCAATTAGAGAATTCTTCCAGTACTCTTCCCCCTCAAGGATTTCCTCCTTAGAAGCTTGAACTTGGAGAACTCCATCATGTGTGAATGAGGGAGGTGCATGAAATAAGGAAAACCCCTGTGGCTTGGAACTTGGAGTGAACATGGAGCTCCACGCTCTTTGTGCCAAGCCCTTGTATTTACTTGATGGACAAGGGGAGCAAGGCATAGAAGCTGATGCTGTAGCATCAATAGAGGTCGGTGCACACAAGGATGATGGAGGTGGGACCCACATGGAGGAGGCCACAAGCGAGAAGGAAAATGCTGTGGTTCCCAGTGATGAACCACCATCGGCAACAAATGCACGGGGAGTGCGACTCTGCCGTTTTAAGCAGCAGGGACCCACACAGGTAGGACCACCGTCGGTGGTGAGGAAATGTCTGTGATCATCTGCGATCTAGGAGCGGGGGAGCGCACCTCCGTCATAAGCAGCATGGACCCACGCAGGTGGGACCACCACCAGTGGTGAGGAAATGGCCGCGAACACCTGCGATGTAGGATAACCCAAGTCACCGAGGAAGCAATCTGCAAATGCTGTGATTCCATGCCAACAATAGGATTTGCCAATGGAGGACCCTCAATAGCTAGAGATATTGTTTGATCAAGAGTGAGTGCGGGTGATAGAGAATAGTTGAAAGTCGATGTCCCTTCACCAGCCCTAATCATTGAAGAATCAGTCTGCGAACTAGGCAAATCCGGCATGGGATGCAAAATAGGGGTCTGCGATTCCATGCCAACAGCAAGAATCGCTAGTGGTGGACCCCTAATAGTCTGAATCGTTGACAAATCAAGATTGATTCCGACTGACAGAGAAGAAGGATTAGCCATTGGTGAAGGAATACTAGGTTGGGAAATTGCAGGGGATGTCGTGGATGTGAGCGGTTGTCTGTTAGCTCTATATGCCTCGGTAGCAATGGCGATGCACGCAACAATGTGGCGACTGTGACGCACCCCAACACCAATGACAGGCCTAGCGGTTCGAAATACCATTGGATGATGGATGCTGCCATCATTTATGTCGTGGCGAGGGAAGTGCTGAGATGAGAATTGCGACTCATGGTTTGTGGGGCCTGCGAGGGCAGGGGGAAATTGTGATACTGCACCAACAGTATCCTATGAGGGGGGGCATTGCCGCCCATGAGGAATCACCAGAAGCCATGAGAATTCATGCCTCCCAAGCCCTAGCAGAGCCTTTCGTTGATGCTGCTGTTCATTCTGCAGAAAGAGTTCAACAATTGCGATGAATGTGGATCCTTTTGCTTCTCAATTTGTGCGTGTCATCCTTGTGCAGGAGCCATTCTAATCTTCTCTTTATCCTTTCTTTTTGTTTGTAGAAGAGGGGATGACTATGTATTGGTGATGACACGTCACCTAATAACATAGGGCTGATATGTAAGATTAAGTTACTGACGTGCCAGGATAAAGTGTGAGATTAGTAGACCAGACTATGGTTGGTCAATTGAACTGTACAACTAAAACTTTAAAATACGTGAATGTGAATAAAATGCTTTGAGCATGTTGAAGTCTGAAATAGACAATTCTGAAAGTTGATGTAAAATTAATCAACATAGGAAATCAACAATCTGACTTAATGAACCTACAAGTGAATCTGGATTGCATCAATGCTAGTCCTTTTTTTTTCTCTCTTCGTTGTCTTGAGGAACTTTTAGAAACAGGAATTTTACTTGGAATGCAATTGTCATTTTGTTAGGCAAGATATGAATTAATGGTAATTGCTATCTTACTATAATGTATCATTACCCAAGTTCAGTGTTGATTGATCCAATAACTTGTGATGGACCCTTTTAACATGGCTTACAACGTGCAATTATGCTAATGTCTGTTGTACATACTACTCTGAGTGTCCACAACATAGATAATATTAATGCCACTGAAGCCTTTCGCTGTATGCTTACAAGTGCTAAATGATGTATAAACTGAGATGGTACCTTGGAGATTATGGCACTCCAATAGTCCTACTGTTGAAGATAATTCAATGGTGGGCTTGTATATAAAGACTTAATGGTGCTTACTATTGATAATGAAAACTTTGGCAGTCTTACATTGGCCAAAGTTTGGTCTATATTAATGGGCCAACTGATCATATGCCAATTTGCACTAGCACGAAGCCAGAATTTATGAGGAACCCATGTTTCTGGTCCATGTGACAGTCATATTGTTTAGTATTATAATGATTTATACTGGCAGTGGCAGATGATGCAGCATATGATGCTATCATGATCATCCTTATTTAGTATAATGTAGGTTAGTTGGTCTCCTTTGTTCTGTTTCATTGTCAAATGGAAGATGAACTCATGTTTTGTGTAAAGTGATAATGTCTTACAAAAGATGGCTAACTTATAGCTAATGCATAATGAAGAGGTTTTGCCATTTTTGTTTCTTACAGGTGGCCACTACACCCACCAGATCATTAACACTAAATCTTGACCGGAAAGAAAACAATGAAACTCATCTGAGAAAGTTAGGCAAGCTCAATGTTTGTGTCAACGAGAGTCTTGGTTCAAAAACTATCATGGAGATAGTATTCCGCTGTTCAGAGTTGGAAAACAAGGACCTTTTCTCAAAAAGTGTAAGCATTTGCTTGTTTATGAAAAACTCTCGACGGAATCTGTATGAAATTTACTGATTATTCTTTTATTGATTGCCAAAGGACCCTTTCTTATTGATGTCTAGAAAAGAGGAGAGTGGAGTACTTGTTCCAATCTCCAAGACTGAAGTGAAAAAGAATGACCGCAATCCTATTTGGAGACCAGTGATTGTAAATCTTCAACAAATTGTGAGCAAAGTATGTGTACCTTCATGCTCTTCTAGTTATCATGTTACTTTATGCAGTCTCATTTGTTTAAGTCTTTTGCAGGAAAATCCTCTTGCCATAGAGTGTTTTAACTTCAATAGCAATGGCAAACATGAATTGATTGGGTAATGATTTTTCACCTCTCCTTGTATGATGTTTAGCCTCTTTCTCCTTCTCACACAATTTAAAAAGAATGATTGTACACGGGTATGCACAAGAGTTGTGTGAATCTCTTTGTGTATGATGTTGCAGAAGCAGTTGTACTGTGTATTTGCTGTTTGATGTTGCATGTGATTATGATTACATGATACAGTAACACTAAGTAGGGCTTCACAACAATAGTATTGCCATGATAATTTTTCTTTTTACTGGCAGCAAAGTCATAAAATCGTTGGCTGAATTGGAAAAGCTTTATCATAGTCAGCATGGTGAAGATCTATTTTTACCTACTCTTGTTGGTAACGATTATGAGGATAAGGTGAGGATGGCTTTTACTGATATTCTAAAGTTTTTACTTTCTGGGTACTAGTTGAATTATACTTTTTTCCTCTCTGAAATTGCTGAACTTATGTAGGTATTGAAAAGTCAGATTTTTGTGGAACGATTTTCTCAAAGAAAAAGTAAGACTTTCTTGGATTATATCTCAGATGGCTGCGAACTGAACTTCATGGTTGCTATTGATTTTACAGGTATGGATGAATTAGTGGTTTGATCTGGTTGGAGCTATCTTAGACTACTTATTTGCTCTTTTTGCACATCATCATTTTGACTTTGCATAAATCTTGTGACTTCTTTTCTGTCAGCATCAAATGGAAATCCTCGCCTACCGGATTCCTTGCACTACATTGACCCCTCAGGTCGGCCAAATGCATATCAGAGAGTGAGCAACTGTTTATGAATATTAGTGATGATTTTAGTTTCTTTGTTGACTTCTTTTGCCTTCTTAAGGCATGCACTATTTTTTGCATTTTGTTGTTTGGGTATCTACAGGCAATTCTAGAAGTTGGGGAGGTCCTGCAGTTTTATGATGCACATAGGCGCTTTCCTGCCTGGGGTTTTGGTGCAAGGCCAATCGATGGTCCTGTTTCTCATTGTTTTAACCTTAATGGAAGCACTTATCAGCCTGAGGTGCTCCAACAACCTGAACTGTAAAGAAAAATGAATTAAATGGTTTTTACTCATCCTTTTGCCAGGTGGCTTTACTTTTTATCACTTTGTCTGGTCATGCTCTGTGGATAATAGTTTTCCTTGTTTTCTGGAATCAGTAAGGTTAAGACATTCACCTATGACCTTTGAAAGTTGATGTTTAACTTGACCATGTCTAATTGTTCTCAGGTAGAAGGTATCCAAGGTATAATGTCAGCTTATATAAGTGCTCTTCACAATGTATCATTGGCAGGCCCTACACTCTTTGGGCATGTAATCAGTGCTGCTGCACTAATAGCTGGCCAGTCACTGAGTAACAGTAGACAGAAGTACTTCATTTTGCTGATAGTCACGGTATGCTACATCAAAATTTTGTGCTTCTATATTGCAGTCCTTTTATTTTAATCCTGCAAAACCTTTGTCCAGGATGGGGTGATTACTGATTTGCAGGAAACAAAAGATGCTCTGGTGAAGGCATCTGATCTACCTTTGTCAATTCTCATTGTTGGAGTTGGTGGGGCTGACTTCAAGGAAATGGAGGTGAATTTATTGTCAGATCATTGGAACCTTTCTTTTATCAGTTGATCTTGAAGAATATTCTTTTATTGAAACCCCACACTACCCTTTTTCCTCCCCCATTCTTTTGGCTTGCAAAGGTCACACTGTTAACAGATTGTGACACCTTGGGTTCTTTGTTTTCTCTGTAAGCATCACAGGTTACTGTAGGCTTTCAATTCTGCAACATAGTTCTTGAGTTTGCAGGTTTCATTCTTGCAGATCTTAGATGCAGAGAAAGGGGAGCGAATAGAGAGCCCAACCGGACGAGTTGCATCACGAGATATAGTGCAATTTGTTGCTATGCGGGATGCACAAAGTACGTACTCTTCAGCTATCCTCTATTCATGTGGATCTTCCATTCCCCCTTTTAACTACTGCCCATACGGTGACATACTTTTATGACATATAAAAGAATCATAGAAGGGATACACTGATCTATTATGTATTGGTTTTCTTTAATTAAAATGAATACATGGAACACCTATAAATAGTGCTATATTTTTTTTACAGTCATCAACTATACAAGAAACTCATGTCTTGTTTACAGATCAGAAGTTATGTAGTTGACATACACCAATTCCACACCATGACAACTAATTTGTTCTCCAAGTGGTCTATGAAGGTCACAGTACTCTTTTGGATGCAAAAAGGGGCTTTCATGGAAGCATCTTGAACTTTCCTTTCTGTCCCCTATCGTAAAAGCACTGGATCTGAGAGAAATTATAGTTGACCGGACAAGCTGCTATAAAAGGAACTGTCAGATTTTTTTTCTGGGATGAGAATAAAAACATCTTTATAAATTAGAAACTTCCTTTTTCTTTTGCATGTACAGTCCAAGGAACATTATCATGAATAAAAGTGTTCAACAATATGAGTTCTTTGAAAATGGTGTTGACTAGACAAGATAAACTTGATGGCTATCTCAGAAAATAATGAAACAAAAATTATGTATATAACTTTCAAACAATCAATCAGATACAGTACTTAACCCTGTGTTTGCTGTACTTAAACACTGGATATATGCATCCTGTACTATTCTTTCCTCAAGTAATATTACAGTAAGAAGCCTGGATCAACAACAAAGTCATAAATGTCCCTGACAAGCTTGGACACTAATATTTTGCTAAATAATTTTCTTGTCCAGATCCTATGAATGAGATATATGGAAATGCTGAGTTTTGTTGTGCTTAACATGCAGGTGGTGAGGTATCAGTAATTCAGTCACTTCTTGCAGAGTTACCTAGACAGTTTATGAGTTACATGCAGTCTAGAGATGTTGACCAACTGAACTGATTCTTTTTCTTTTATGCATATATTCCTGTATTACGTTCTCTCATTATGTTTGTTTTCCCAGTTTCTGGATACATTCAGGAATTTTTTGCTTATTCTTCCTCTCCTTCCCTTTAGGAACAAAAATTCTTTTTTGTCTCTAGAGCTGAAGGTTGCACAGAACACATTCTGTTCCAATTGTATCATACTTTGATGAGTTGAGGTGAAATTGTGGTGTTCCTAGAAGTAACACAAACTATTTGTGCTTGCGTTGTATTAATGCATTGAATCATTCCGTTGAATTTTCCTGTTGTCAAAGTTTCACTCAAGCCATTAATTCACAGTTCGTCTATTCCATCCCTTCGTCTCTGCCATGTGAAATGTCTAAGAAAGAAAAGCCCCTGCCAAAGGAGAATAAAAGTAAAATTTCTCGGGGTACTCATGTTGGACTTGCAGGTTCATTCTGACACGTATCTTCCCAAATGCTAGGTGAAGCCCCTTCCCGAGGGAATCTTATAACTGTTTGATGCTATGTATTTTTCGACGTCCCTCATTCTGCCATATTTCAATACACATCTGCATGATGCAACTTAGGCCACCAGGTAAACGTGGCACCCGCTGAACAAGGTTCAGTTCACACAAACACACGAGTTTTTAGTGATCAGGGTACTAGTACTCCTTGATTCTACCATCTCTAGGAATTCACATGTGGTAGAATTTAGCAGCAAGTATGGTCACTGCTAAGTACACCAGGAGCAAACTTATGACCCACAACTGGTAGATATCATGTCTTACCTATAATGAATTTTTTTTGGATCTTTAGTTGCCTTTTTTTTTGTTTCAAGTAGCACTGATGGTGGTGATATCCTTTCTTTCTGACGTCATTCATTTGCTTGCTAGGTTGTTCTCCATAATGATATGCTCAAACGTAAGTTTTGTGCTAATGAAGATTGATGACTATAAATCACCAGATGAGAAACCCATAATGATATGCTCAAACGTAAGTTGTGTGCTAATGAAGATTGATGACTATAAATCACCAGATGAGAAACCCATAATGATATGCTTCAATATGGTGCCGTATTGGTCTTATCAACCCCCTTACTTTAGGTTCATAATTAGGGTTATTCTTAAGATTCATATTAGCAAATTAAACACCGACTCAATGAAAAACCCAAATTTGTAACATCATTTATAAAAGCAACGGTGGTCCATCTGAGAAAAAGCGACTGTACTTCAACATTATATTTTTAGATAAGCTTACCTTGAAAATTAGATCTTACCCAAGAAAAATCGGAAAATATACTTTGGATAACAAACAACGAGCGGATAATAATAAGCCATAATATCGCAACTATTTGTGACACATGGGCTTTAACTTATTCAACAACAGCAAGCCTTACAATAATAGACAAGTCATGAACTTGTTCAATCTTCCTGCCTTGTTTCCTGTAGAGATGTCTTTAAGAACTTGCTGAAAGCTTGGAGCTCCATTCCCAAAGCATTTGCCTCTTATGGACTCCTGGATGATGCCATTTTGTCAAATCCTGGATCATGCTAAGTTCTTCAGCGAAGATAAAAGCTTTGAAATTTACTGCTCGGAAAAAGAACAAGTTCTACTTTTGTTGACAATATGTTCTAATCTAACACTTATATATATATATATATAAAGAGAGCTCTCTATAAATAAGAGTTAGGCTTTCATTAGTCATAGGCTAAAACCCTATTGCCACCACCTTATTCATCTCCTCCTTGCTCTTTCCTCCAACTGATTGCCTCTTCTTTGGTACGAGAGAGTATTTTCTTTTATACATGCAGTTTTCGCGGATTTGTTTTTGACGCACCGATTTTCGCACGACGATAGAACGTTTCATGAAAATTTAAGATTTTTATTTTTCTATTCTTCCGCTGCGCATGAGATGTCACCCCCTGTGGATTTCCCAACAGATACTAGGGACCAATGAG
Source organism: Musa beccarii (assembly GCA_024322285.1). Taxonomy (NCBI): domain Eukaryota; kingdom Viridiplantae; phylum Streptophyta; class Magnoliopsida; order Zingiberales; family Musaceae; genus Musa; species Musa beccarii. The sequence goes on from CM044396.1 coordinate 31,309,588, forward strand.
AACGAGATGGATGATTATCAGGTATAGAGATGCGTCGAGATGCCGACGAGACCGATGAGGGTGAGACAGATGATCATTGAGCATGGAGATGCAGCGAGACACACATGGAGATTTTGTGAGTGATCATGCCATTTGGCTCAGGCCTGATCATACTAGATTTTGGTCCATGATTATCTAGTGTGGATCCTTATATATGATATATATTTACTTTTGCACCTACTATATATATATATGATGTAAATATATATTAAATATATGTGTAATTTATTATATTTAACTATAAGACCAAATTAAATTAAAAACCCCTCCAATAATAATATTAAGTTGGTAAACGTGAGGTTATGAGATTGACCTATGTAGCCTTTCATCATTATAAGCGAAAATCATTTTTAGATATGGACTGAGTTAGTTAAGTCCCTCAAGACTCACCTATGTTAGGATTTGAGATCTTGCCTATGACATAGAGATGATACCGATGACCTAAGTGTTGGAAAACGTCAGAAAGCATTACATGTGCAGTGGAAAATAAAAAATAGAAACTGGTTCCCTAAAACAGATTTATCGAATCATCATGCGAAGATTGGGAGCATAAAACTCAAAAGCAATAAAATCATGTAACTACATAGAGTGGTTGAGACGTTCTCACCTGAGGGAGATCGTATATCCCCTAATTTACAAATCCCAGTCCATTGATGAAAGAGCTCTTGCAAACTCCTCTCTTGCGGTAATTCATACAACGAATGCAATGATGACGCATCTCCTCGTGCAGCATGTTCTTTTATTGCGTTCGAGCACCACCACACCACAAAATCCTTGAATCCCTACAGATTTATAGGAGAGGATGAAGAAAGTTGTTCTCCTCTCTAGCGGTATCCACACAGCAAGGACTATGACGATGAATAGAAGGTGGCTACCAAAAGAATCTCCCAACCTATGGAGTTTTGGTTCCCTCCTATTTATAGAGGCCCCGTGTAAACCCTAATGGATCTTGCTCTATTGGGTATTGGATCTCCATCCAATTACCCAAGCCTCTTGGATTAGTGGGTCTCTACCTGATAATCTCTTATTAGCAATTATTGGATCTCATCTGAGGATCCAATAATTCAGGGGCTTAATGGATATCTAATAAGATAGGGGCTCCAACGGATATCTCATATCCGAATCTTTACTCGTCGCAACACCTACCATATGTGTGTGACCCTCTAGGCCCAATATTGAGCTGGCCGTGAGTGATACTTGTCAGAACTCTTTTTGACTTAGTAAATTATTATCTCTATAATAATTCACCTAACTTATCGACTGTGGACGTACTAGGCCACTACGTCGTAACCCCCAGACGATACAGGAGAATCCAATCCTTTGGCCCTATATGTCTTCAGTTACCATATATCTATAGTCCCTCATTTATTTAATATCCTAGAGACCCTATACTGGGCATGGTGCTGTCAGGTCCATACGGTCTCTTCTCGAATCTTGCTCTAGTTGGATTTTTTTGGAGAACTCATTCTCTCTCAATCCGAATAACCTTGGCCAAGGATTTGTTCGAGCAAGAATACATGAGATATTTCTCTCATGATACCGAGAGCGGATGATCCTCTATTGACACTCAATAGCCCTCGTAAGGTTGGCTACCACTCCCAATAACCGGTTGTACTAGATCTAGAACTTTCAAACTTATAAGTCCGATATCAAAGAGTGGAGTACTCATACAAGAAATCCTTGGTGTCTCAAGTCTAAGGACCAGATACACTATTGGGACTACGGAATCGCTGTCTGACATGAGGTATCAATAACCATCTAGCATTCCGTAAATAGATCAATCAATGAACTTATTTCCCAATGAGTACCTGCACTGTACCCTTAGTGTCCCCACATGAGTAGCTATGAGACCAGCCACCTCCATCATATGGACGGGTATACAACACACCAGTCTTTCCAGTTATCTCGATGTCCCTCTCGAGTAACCTATGATCGGGATTATTTAGGTTTGTGTTTAAAGGTGAATCGATCTCATTATTATGATCTCATTATGATCCGATTCCCATTACACAGATCCAAGGATATCATAATATATGCAACACGTAAGATAAAGTGATAAAATGCCTACTAATAATAAGCAAAAGAAAGAGTACATATCAAGTCACAAGTGCCATCACTCATGTGATTGGCTTGCAGGGCACATATGACTAGCAATCTCTCACTTGACCTAAAGCCAATCACCTACGTATCTAATCCCTATCAAACCTCTCTGACACTCAAAGACAATCTAAGTCAATGGCTTTGTCAGTGGAACTGCAATGTTATCTTCGGATGGAACTCTTTCTACTACTACATCTTTTCGGGCCACGATCTCTCTAATAAGTTGGAACCACCTTAGAACATTTTTGATGAGACCCGGGTTCTCTTATTTGAGTAATCGCCCCGTAGTTGTTGCAATATAAGGGAATCGGCTCTTCGCTGCTTGGGATGATTCCTAGATCTGTGATGAACTTCTTCATCTAGACTCCCTCCTTTGCTGCCTCTATCGCAGCAATGTATTCCGCTTTTGTGGTCGAGTTAGCAGTAGTGCCTTGCTTGGTACTCTTCCAGTATACTACTCCTCCATTCAGGGTGAACACATACCCTAAATTAGATTTGCTATCATTGACATCGGACCGGAAGCTCGAGTTCGTGTAGCCCTCAACCTTGAGGCTACTTCCTCCATATATATCAGTAAAAGATCCTTAGTCCTTCTCAAGTACTTAAGGATACATTTTACTGCTTTCTAGTGCTCCAAGCCTAGATCTGCCTGATACCTGTTCGTGATACTCAGAGCATGTGCTATATCAGGCCTGGTACATAGCATAACATACATGATAGACCCTATCGCTGAGGCATATGGTATCCTATCCATGTGTGCCCTTTCTTCAGGAGTCTTTGGGGACATACTACTAGAAAGTGATATTCCATGTCTCATTGGTATGAGACCTCTCTTGAAATTTTCTATGCCAAACCTTTTGACAATGGTGTCTATGTACCTAGATTGGGACAAACCTAGTATCCTCTTAGATTTATCTCTATAGATCCATATCCTCAATATACAGGATGCTTCCCCTAAGTCCTTCATGAAGAAATGCCTAGATAGCCAAGCATTTACTATGGAGAGTATTCCTACATCATTCCCAATGATCAGGATGTCATCCACATATAATACCAAAAAAGTAATAGTGCTTCCACTTACATTCCTGTACTCACAAGGCTCATCTTCGTTCTTAACGAAGTCATAAGATCTGATCGCCTCATCAAATCTTATGTTCCAACTTCGAGAAGCTTACTTCAGTCCATAAATGGACCTAAGCAACTTGCACACCTTATTTGGGTTATCCCTGGACACAAATCCCTCATGCTGTATCATATACACCTCTTCCTCGAGGTTGCCATTGAGGAATGTGGTTTTGACGTCCATCTGTCAGATCTCATAATCATAGTGTTCTGTAATAGCTAATAGAATTTGAATGGATTTTAGCATGGCTACGGGTGATAAAGTTTCGTCATAATCAATATCTTACCTTTGACGATACCCCTTAGCCACTATCCTTGCTTTATAGGTCTCTACCTTTCCATCTACTCCAATCTTCTTTTTAAAGATCCACTTGCAGCCAATGGGTATAATACTCTCGGGTGAAACAACCAGGTTCTAAACCTTATTGGAGTATATGGAATCTATTTCTGAATTCATGGCTTGTTGCCATTTCTCGGAGTCTATGCTTATAATAGCCTCCTCGTAGGTTTGAGGATCCTCAATATCCTCTCTTCTGATATATCCCACATATCTCTCAGGAGGATAAGATACTCTACCAAACCTATGTAAAATTGGAACTTGTGCACTAGGTACCTGAACAGACTCCGGCTATGGAATGGTGCTTGAGCTAAGTTCTCTAAACTTGCTCAACTCTACCACGCTCCCACTATCTCCACCAAGAATGTGTTCCTTCTTAAGGAACACTGCTCTCTTGGCTACAAAGACCTTTTGATCCTCAAGGTGATAGAAATAATACCCATAAGGTTCCTTGGGGTATCCCATGAACTTGCATTATTCCGTCCTGGATTCCAACTTGTCGGGGTTATGTCTCTTGACGTGGGCAGGGCAGCCTCAAATTGAAAGGATCAAAAGGCACTAAGAGGGGGGTGAATTAGTGCAGCAGATTAAACTCGTATTCTTGAAACCGATTTCGCAAAGAAACACAAGTTTGTAGGAAGATTTCGATTCGACGAAAGAGAACTTGAAAGTAATTGCTTGTGAAAAGGAACTAACTATGAACTTGCAGCCAAGAAATGAAATGATTCAGAAATATAAACACTCACACATTTAAGGACACAATGATGTATAGTGGTTCGGTCAAATGACCTACATCCACTCTTGAAGCCTTTGCGATGAGGCCCCGCTCTTCCACTAGCAAGTTCTTTGAAGGGGAAGGATCAAACACCCCTTTTTACAACCCTTTACAAGATGTTCACACTTGTACAAGATCTCTCAAGAAGAAGAAGAAGGTGAACACTTAGCAAAGAAAACAACACTTTTCAAAACTCTTCAAAAGCTCAAGACTCAAACTTTTTCTTGCTTAAAAGGGTGCCCTTTCAGTTGAGAAAGAGGGGGTATTTATAGATCCAAAGTGGATTCAAAATTGGGCTCCAAATTCCAAGTGAATTTGGAGTTCCCGGTTCTCAGTGGTCAGGCGGTGCCCGCTGCGCGTCGGCGGTGTTACCACTTTGTGTCGATCTTTTGATCGACGTACGAAGCGTGCCACCGCCTCAGCGGCGGTGCTACCGCTCAGATCCGGATCGAAGGCGGTGCCACCGCTTGACCAGCGGTTCCACCGCCATCGATTATCGAGGGCGGTGCTACGCGCTTTCGCACAAAGGTTCCCACCGCTTGTGTGTGTGTGTGCGGCGGTGCTACCGCTTAGTCAAGGTGGCGGTTCCACCGACCCAAGCTTGGCGGTTCCACCACCCCAGGCTTGGGCGGTTCCATCGCTTGCCCCCATTCGGATAGAGTGAATGGGGCCTATTTAGATCTCAACTTGACACAAGAGTGGCCCGGTTGGCTCCTCTATGAATTTTGGGCAGGATTTATTTCTTAAATCCTTGCTCTACTCATGTGCAAATTACGAACATAACTTAACGTGATTTGATCGGACACCCTTCAAGTCGACTTCCGGCGAGTTCTATGGCGAGATTCGGCAGCCTCGATGCTTCCCTCGGATTGCTACTAGTGGTCTCCCAAAGATACTCGGCGAGCTCAACTAGTCTTGGCTGGTTTCGAATCTTCCGGAAGTTCCGCGAACCTTCGATGATCTTTGAAATGGACTTTCGAAAACTTCGACAAGTCCCGATTTGATCTTGGATGGTTCCTAAGCAACTCTTCGAAAATCTCTCGGACTTCCGATGAACTCTTGAACCCCCGACGGACTTGGCCTCGGTAAATCACGTTATGTTTTCTTTCCATCGTAGTTATTCCTGCACACTCATCTCAACAAAGAGATTAGTACAAATATTTCACCAATTGATTTTATCATCAAAATCGAGATTTAACAATCTCCCCTTTTGATGATGACAATCAATTGGTGATGGAGTTATTCTTAACTCCCCCTATGTATATGCCATAAAGAAAAATTGCTTGAATTCAATTTTTGAATTCAACACAATTAATTTTAATTTCAAGATTTCAAAATAGATATCAAAGATATCAATGAAGTATACATAATAAAAAAAAATGATATCAAGAACCCAACTAAGTTTATGTTGGACAACGCATATCATATGGCAATACACATATCATTTCTCCCCCTTTGTCATCAACAAAAAGGAAACGACGGAATCATAACAATAAGGAGGGTCGGAAAACATCACAAATGTGGAAAAGGAAATCAGAAAACCGAAAACCATTCCACAGTGGCCGAAAAGATGTAAGATAACACAGCATGAAGTTAAGACAACATAGATGTCAACAAAAAGATGTCACGATGTAAGGAATACAACATAAATGTCAACATACAACACAAGTTTACATCGTTCAAAAAGAAAACACAGCAAGCTACTCCTCAGGAGGAATGCCAAGATGCCTATACATGTGATCGATCTTTAAGTTCATCTTCCGCATTTCCTTCAAAATTTCAATTTGCTGTAGTTTTACTTCATTTAACTCTCTCATGATCGGATCAGTAGAAGATGGAGCAGAAAATGTCACTGATGTAGCTGCAACAAAAGGATTAGGAGGAGGAGATTCATTTCCCCTAAGGACTGGTGTTTCAGGATGGTCTACGGCTGGGGGAGGTATATCACATCTCCTAGGTTGCCTAACCCCTATTCCATGCTCGAAAGTACATCTAAGTCGTCTAAGTAGTTTAACGTCAATAATATTAAATCTTTCGACTTGTATTGCTTCTTCATCTGGTGGAATGCAGATGTTATGGGCATGCAATAGTCTAGTTATTAAACCTCCATATGGTAACATTGATCCTTTAGAAAGGACCTCTATCATGTGCTGCCTGATTAGGTAACCAAAACAGAAATGTTGTCTAGTCATGATCCAATATAAGGTACCTAATTGAGTAAACTGATCTCATCATGATGAAACTGCTTAGGAATAACAATGCTTATTAGAATGTGATGCAAAATTTTAGAGTTAAAAGGTAATAAATGTTCACAACTCTTGGGAATTATTCCTAAATTTGGGTTTGCAAACACAGTTTCTAAAGCTTCAGAGTGAGTGGCACCAAGCTGTGTCCATATCCCATTTTTCCGAAAATAACACCCTAGCTCTCTTTCAACAATTCCAATTAATGAGCATATAGTATTATCACATATTTGAATCTCATTACCTAGAAGATAAGTTGACAAGCCATCATCATTCACATGTTAAATTAGCATAGAACAACTTAACTAAACGTGGATAAATAGGTTCAATAATTTGCAGAATAGGTAAAGCCTCTAAGTCTGCAAACCACATGATAGGTTCTAAGTTTCCTAATTGATTCAAATCAACATACTTTCCTTTATGAATGGGTCTAGAACCAAATTCAGAAAATCTAAGGGAGGCTTCTTGTGATTTAAACAAGGATTGGTCAAATGAATCTACCTCCATCCTTTTTCCTTTGTCTCTTGATGTTCTTCTAGGAGCCATTTCTATTCAGGAATGATCAAAAATCAATTGAAGAAAGGAATGAAACTTCACAAGAAAAGGAAAGAGAAATAATTCTGTTTTTACCTTAGATTGGTTCTTTGAGATGTAGGAAGCTTGAATCAAGATAAAATCTCCTCCTTAGGCTTCTAGATGGGAAGAAATGAACCAATTTGAAGTTTGGAAGAGTTTGGAAGAGTGAGGAGAGGCGGTTCACAGATTAGGGAGGCGGTTCTACGCCGGCCCTAACACACCTTATAGCAGGGTGTTGGGCAGATTATCGCTTGCCAAAGAAAGTTCCACCGCCTGGGTGACTACCCAGCGGTTCCACATGCACATGGTGTGGTGCTACACGGTAGCACAAAAACTAATTCGGATTTCATGTTTTTTTTTTTTTAAAGAAAAATCTCAGAGATGGGATGAAGTCAAAAGGAATAAATCCATGGGAAAATCCGAATCAAATCGATGGAAATCATAGTTTAAACATAATTTCAAGAAAAGACATCATCAAAAAAAAACTTACTTACTTGGACAGTTTAGCATGCCTAATTCCCTTCTAATAAAATCAAATTGTTCCTCATTTAAAGGTTTCGTAAAAATATCCGCTAATTGATGATTTGTATCAACAAAATCAAGAGTGACATTTCTACTACTTACATGATCACGTATAAAGTGATGCCTGATGTCAATGTGCTTAGTGCGAGAGTGTTGGATTGGATTTTTAGTTAGACAAATTGCACTCGTGTTATCACACTTTATAGGAATATTTTTTAAGTAGATTCCATAGTCCTCTAGTGTATTTTTCATCCAGATAACTTGTGCACAGCATGCACTAGCAGCTATATATTAAACCTGCTTGTAGATAGTGCAATCGAATTTTGTTTCTTGAAGTCCAAGAAACAAGTGCATGTCCTAGAAATTGGCATGTTCCGGATGTGATTTTTCTATCTATTTTACATCCACCAAAATCCGCATCTGCATAAGCTTTCAAACTAAAATTTTCAGATTTTGGATACCATAATCCAAGATTAGGGGTCCCTTTAAGATATCTAAGAATCCTCTTGACAGCTTTCAAGTGAGATAGCTTGGGATTAGCTTGGAATCTTGCACATAGCCCTACATCGAACATGATGTCAGTGTCAGTTGCAGTGAGATAAAGCAGGCTACCTATCATGCCCCTATAAGTTTTTTGATCAAAACTTTCTCCATTTTCATCCATATCTAATTTAGTGGAGGTGCTCATAGGAGTGCTAATTTCTTTTGATCCATCCATATTAAATCGTTTTAACAATTCCAATGTGTATTTTGATTGATTTAGAAATACACCATTACTTAATTGCTTGATTTGAAGTCCTAAAAAGAAATTTAGTTCTCCCATTAGGCTCATCTCAAATTCATCACTCATATCCTTAGCAAATAATTCACATAGTGATTTATTACAAGATCCGAAAATAATATCATCAACATAAATTTGAACAATAAGAAAATTATTTTCAAAATGTTTAATAAACAATGTAGTATCAACCTTGCCTTTAGTGAAATTATTTGAAATCAAGAAGGAACTAAGCCTCTCATACCAAGCCCTAGGGGCTTGTTTAAGACCATATAAGGCCTTAGTTAGCTTAAACACATGGTTAGGAAATAGAGAGTTTTCGAATCCGGGTGGTTGTTCAACATAAACTTCTTCGGAAATAAAACCATTTAAGAATGCACTTTTGACATCCATTTGAAATAATTTAAAATCTTTACTACTAGCATAGGCAAGGAGCATCCTAATGGCTTCCAATCTTACACCGGAGCGAAGGTTTCTTCATAATCGATACCTTCTTCTTGGTTGAAACCTTTGGCCACTAGTCTAGCCTTGTTTCTAACCACGATACCGCATTCATCTTGCTTGTTTCTAAAGACCCACTTAGTACCAATAACTAAGTGGTCATTAGGTCTAGGAACAAGCTTCCATACCTCATTCCTCTCAAATTGATTCAATTCTTCTTGCATTGCGATAACCCAAGAATCATCTTTTAGGGCATCAACAATGCATTTTGGTTCAACTTGAGAAAGAAAGGCAGCATGGGCACAAAAATTTTGAAAGAAGAGCGAGTTTGAACCCCTTTCGATGCATCTCCTATAATTAACTCCTTGGGATGAGCATCTACATACTTCCATTCCTTTGGTAAGGAAGTTTGGGAAGAAGATGCATCCAAGATGTTATTTTGAGGAGAGGGTTCATTCAAATTCAAATCATCAAGACCAAAATCATCATCAAAATCTTTTTTCTTAAATTCGGAAACTTCATTAAAAACCACATGAATAGATTCTTCTATAAGTAAGGTTCTCTTGTTGAAAACACGAAAAGCCTTAGAAACGGAAGAATAACCAAGAAATATGCCTTCATTGGATTTTGCATCGAATTTTCCTAAGGCATCCTTTTCATTCAAAATAAAGCATTTGCAACCAAAAATTTTAAAGTAAGAAACATTGGATTTTTTATCATTCCATAATTCATATGGAGTTTTGGATAGGGATGGTCTCACTAGAACTCTATTCATCACATAGCAAGCCGTATTCACGGCTTTGGCCCAAAAATATTTTGGTAAATTATATTCATTTAACATGGTTCTAGCCATTTCTTGCAAACTTCTATTTTTCCTTTCTACTACTCCATTTTGTTGTGGATTTCTTGGAGTAGAGAAGTTGTGATTGTATCCATTTGTTTCACAAAAATTTTGGAAGTCATGATTTTGAAATTCACCTCCATGATCACTTGAATTGATGAGATCATAAAGCCTTTTCATTTTGAGTGAGTTTACAAAATTTAGAAAACATTTGAAGCAATCACTTTTATGAGCCAAAAAATAGGTCCAAGTGTATCTACTATAGTCATCCACAATTACAAAGGCATATTTGCTACCTCCTAGGCTTGTTATGTCAATTGGTCCAAATAAGTCCAAGTGGATCAATTGCAATGGTCTAGTGGTGCTAATGTGATTTTTTGATTTGAAACTAGTCTTTATTTGTTTTCCTAGTTGACATGCATCACATACCTTATCCTTAACAAATTTTGTGTTTGGGATACCTCTTACTAAATCTCTAGATGAAATCTTAGAGATTAGTTTCATGCTTGCATGGCCTAGCCTCCTATGCCAAAGCCAAGCGTCATCATTCAAAACCGAAAAACACATTTCATTGCTTAATTTTTTAATATTTATGGTGTAGACATTGTTTTGTTTTAAAGCAATCATGGATATGTTGTTGTTGGGTTTTTCAATAATGCAAACATTGGATTCAAATCTAACAACATAACCTTTATCACATAGTTGACTAATACTTAAAAGATTATGTTTTAAACCATCAACTAGTAACACATCATCAATTGAAAAACTCGATTTGTTACCTATGGTTCCCTTGCCAATGATTTTACCCTTGTTGTTGTCTCCGAAAGTGACATATCCTTCTTCTTTGCTAGAGAGCATAGAGAAATGAGATGGATCTCCGGTCATGTGCTTTGAGCATCCACTATCAAGATACCATTTCTTGCTCCTAGCTTGTGAGTTTGTCTACAAAAGAGGATTGTTTTTAGGTACCCATTTGATTTTGGGTGCCTTACAAATTGATCTACTTATTTTGTAATTTATCATTGAATTGTTTATGGTTCCTTTAGGAACCCATATCAACTTTTGTGGACTAAATTTCTTGAATGGACATTTGTAGGTAACATGTCCCGTTTTGCAACAAAATTACATTTCAAATGGGGTGATACATGCAATGTAGACCCTTTAACAAAGGTGGTGGGATTTTGGTGAGAACCTCTCACAAATCCGATACCACTTCTATTTCCGACATGACCTTTGTTAGCAAGAATCATGTCTAAGCCCTTGCTACCGACCTTAAACTTGTTTAGGGTCTCTTTGAGTAGCAAGTTCTCCCTTTTTGTTGCATCTAAGTCTTCACACTTAGAGCATGGGGGTAGAGAAGGGTTTTGAAGACTATTGAATTTACTTTGTAATAAAGCATGCTCTTTCTTAAGCAAATTGAACTTCTTACTAATAGTTCTACATTCATCAAACAACTCATGAAAAGCCATAGAAAGTTCATCGAAAGATAACTCTTCATTAAGTAACTCACTAACCTCTTCTCCAAATGCCATTAGAGCGAAGTTTGCCTCCTCTTTGTTGCTAGCCTCTTCAACCTCGGAGTCACTTGAATCATCCCACGTGGCCTTCAAGGCTTTTTTTTCTTCTTGAATTGCTTCTTCTTGGCTTGAGGGCATTCATTCTTGAAGTGTCCCGGCTTCTTGCATTCGTAGCAAATGACTTGGTCCTTTTTGTGTTCAAATTTGCTTTTGTGTCATTTTTGAATTTGTTCTTTCTTATGAATTTCTTAAACTTTCGAGTTAGAAGTGCAATGTCATTGTCACTATCCTCATCACTTGATGTTCCTTTCAAGTGGTCTTCTTGTGTTCTAAGTGCCATATCCTTCCTGTTCTTTGGAAGGGGGTTCTCAAGCTCTTCATGAGCATGGCACGTCATCTCGTAAGTCATTAGAGATCCAATAAGTTCTTCAATGGGAAATACTTTAAGATCCTTGGCCTCTTGAATGGCCGTGACCTTTGGATCCCAACACTTTGGAAGGATCTTAAAATCTTAGTTACCAATTCAAAATTCGAAAAGCCTTTACCAAGAGCTTTAAGTCCATTGATGACATCCGTAAAGCGGGTGTACATGTCTCCAATGGACTCATTTGGTTTCATCAGAAAAAGTTCGTAGGAATACACAAGAATGTTGATTTTGGACTCCTTCTTCGGCTAGTGCCTTCATGAGTGATTTCAAGAGTGCGCCAAATATCAAAAGCCGATTCACAAACGGAAACCCGATTAAACTCATTCTTATCAAGTGCACAAAATAAGGCATTCATAGCCTTTGCATTGAGAGCGAAAATCTTCCTCTCCGACTCATTCCATTCACTCATCGGAAGAGAAGATTTTTGCGAAGCCATTTTCGACAATGTTCCAAAGTTCGAAGTCCATGGAGATAAGAAAAATCCTCATACGAGTCTTCCAATACGTATAATCCGACCCATTGAACATAGGTGGACGAGTAATGGAGAGACCCTCTTGCATACCGGAGTAGGCCATCTCTCTTGGGTTTTAAACCAATATGAGAGCAAACCTTGCTCGATACCAATTGAAAGGATCAAAAGGCACTAAGAGGGGGGTGAATTAGTGCAGCGGATTAAACTCGTATTCTTGAAACCGATTTAGCAAAGAAACACAAGTTAAGTAGGAAGATTTCGATTCGACTAAAGAGAACTTGAAAGTAATTGCTTGTGAAAAGGAACTAACTATGAACTTGCAGCCAAGAAATGAAATGATTCAGAAATATAAACACTCACACATTTAAGGACACAATGATGTATAGTGGTTCGGTCAAATGACCTACATCCACTCTTGAAGCCTTTGCGATGAGGCTCCGCTCTTCCACTAGCAAGTCCTTTGAAGGGGAAGGATCAAACACCCTTTTACAACCCTTTACAAGATGTTCACACTTGTACAAGATCTCTCAAGAAGAAGAAGAAGGTGAACACTTAGCAAAGAAAACAACACTTTTCAAAACTCTTCAAAAGCTCAAGACTCAAACTTTTTCTTGCTTAAAGGGTGCCCTTTCATTTGAGAAAGGGGGTATTTATAGATCCAAAGTGGATTCAAAATTGGGCTCCAAATTCCAAGTGAATTTGGAGTTCCGTGTTCTAGTGGTCAAGGCGGTGCACACCGTTTCGGTGTGCCACCACTGTGTCGATCTTTGCCCGACGTGTCGGCGGTGCCACCGCCATCGCTTCAGCAAAGCGGTGCCACCGCCTTGCAGCGGTGCTACCGCTCATCCGGTGATCGAAGCGGTGCCACCGCTTGACCAGCGGTTCCACCGCCATCATTATACAAGGCGGTGTTACCGCTTGATAAAGCGTGTTCCACCGCTTGTGTGTGTGCAGGCGGTGCGGCCAGGTGGTAGTTCCACCGCTTCAGCTTGGCAGTTCCACCGCCCCAGGCTTGGTTTCCTTCGCTTGCCCCCCATTCGGACAGAGTGAATGGGGCCTGTTTAGATCTCAACTTGACACAAGAGTGGCCCGGTTGGCTCCTACTGAATTTTGGGCAGGATTTATTTCTTAAATCCTTGCTCTACTCATGTGCAAATTATGAACATAACTTAACGTGATTTGATCGGACACCCTTCAAGTCGACTTAGGTGAGTTCTACTGGCGAGATTAGGCGGCAGCCTCCGATGCTTCCTCGGATTGCTACGGTGGTCTCGGCAAAGATACTCCGGCGAGCTCAACTAGTCTTGGTTGGTTTCGAATCTTTCGGAAGTTCCGCGAACCTTCGACGATCTTTGAAATGGACTTTCAAAACCTCGACAAGTCCCTCGATTTGATCTTGGATGGTTAAGCAACTCTTCCAAAATCTCTCGGACTTAGATGAACTCTTGAACCCCGGACGGACTTGGCCTCGGTAAATCACGTTATGTTTTCTTTCCATCGTAGTTATTCCTGCACACTCATCTCAACAAAGAGATTAGTACAAATATTTCACCAATTGATTTCATCATCAAAATCCGAGATTTAACAGTTCCGTCCTGGATTCCAACTTGTCGGGGTTATGTCTCTTGACGTGGGCAGGGCAGCCTCAAATTTTAACAACCTTAAGATCAGACTTCTTCCCATTCTATATCTTATATGGAGTAGACACTTTTGACTTAGTTGAAATTCTGTTCCGAATGTAAGCTACGGTTTCTAGGGCATATCCCTAGAATGAGATGGGTCGATCGACGAAACTCATCATGGAATGCACTATGTCTAACAGTGTATGATTCCTCCTTTCTGATACACCATTAAGCTGCGGTGTATAAGGAGGTGTCTATTGGGATAAAATCCCATGGTCTTTGAGGAACTGGGTGAAATGTGTACTCAAGTATTCACCTCCTTGATCTGATCGAAGGGTTTTAATACTGTTTCCAACTGATTCTCCACTTCATTTTTATATTCTCTGAATTTCTCAAAAGCCTCAGACTTGTACTTCATCAAGTACACATGTCCGTATCTTGAGAAATCATCAGTGAAAGTAATAAAGTAGGAGTAACCATCTATGGCATGAGTCGACATGGGACCACATACATCACTATGTATGAGTTCCAATAACTCAGTGGCTCTCTCTAGTTCCACTAAATGGAGATTTGGTTATCTGTCCGCGAAGGCAAAGTTAACAAGTCGTATATGACGCATAGTCAAATGGATCTAGATATCTATTCTTTAGCAACTTTTGAATCCTTCCCTCATGGATGTGACCTAGCCTATAATGCCACAGATATGCATTGTTTACCTCTTCTCATTTTCTCTTATACTCACTTACACTCATGATATTTGAAGCTATATCTAGCATAAATAAACCATTATGCAATGTTCCTCTCATGATGATCTAATCATCTAATATTATTGAACAACCATTGTTCTCAAAAACTAATTAATATCTACTAACTGTCAAACATGAAATGAAAATAATATTTTTGATAATAGAAGGAACATAATAGCATGCATCTAATGCAATAATAGCTCCACCAGGTAGATGTAAGGTGACCTTGCCAACAGCTATTGTAGCAACTTTTGCTCCATTGCCCATCTTAAGGTCCATCTTGCCTCTCTTCAATCTCCTAGGTTCTGCTAGAACTTACAACAAATTGCAGATATGATAAGCACTCCCGATTGTTAGGGATCGAGCAGCACTAAGAGGGGGGGGGGCGGTGAATTAGTGCAGCGGTAAAGAACGATAACTTTCAGCGATTTAAAATAACTTTCGAAAAACTTTGTACTATTGAAAGCAACATCTGGTTTGAAATCGTTTCGATTGCATTTTAACTTGAAAGTATACGTAAGAAGATGAAGAGGAAGTCGAGTAAGTAAGGCAGCAAAATGAAGATGGTTTGCAGTATAATAAGTTGCAAGAAAGTAAATATAAACTAATTTATAGTGGTTTGGTCATACAAACTATGTCCACTCCCGATTCCTCTTCGTTTGAGGCCATTGACTTTTCACTAGCTATCCTCCTTCCAATGGGCGAGGATAAACTCTCTTACAACTCTTCTTCTTTTGATGAGCTTAGGAGGAAATCCTTACAAGCACTCTCTCATTTCTTTCGATGGAATACAAGTGAAAACTAAAGAGGATTTTCTAGAGAGATTTGAGCAACGTTTTCTTGCTTTCAAAGTGTTATGCTTGTTAATTTTCTTGTAGAAAAACCTAGGGTATTTATAAACCCTAAGAGGATTCAAATTTGGAGCCCAAATTTGAATATCTTTCGTTGTTCCTGGTGCTGGCGGTGCCACCGCCTATCAGTTGTCAGACTGACAGTGTACTGGGCGGTTCCACCGCCCAAGGCAGTGATGCCACCACCTAGCTCTCGACCACTGGGTGGTGCCACCGCCCAGCTCTCTGGTCCTAGGCAGTACCACCGCCTAGCTCTTTTCATCACACTAGTTTGGGCCTAAAACTCGGCCCAAATCGGTTCAAAACAAGGCCCAATTGGCCCCTACTTGGGTTATATGATTAACACCTAATCCTAACCCAAATTAACGTACTAACTATGAAATTAAAGATATTTCCTAAGCTATTACAAAGTCCAACAAGTCAAGACTTCTTCTGGCGAGCATTCGATGAACTTCCGATAGTCTTCCGGCGAACCCTCGGAAACCATTCTGTGGACTCCTGGTAAGCTCTCGGACTTCACGATGATCTTGGCGAGTTCTAATGAGCTTCATTGGCAAGCTCTGATCTTTCTTGGCAAGCTCTGTGAACTTCCGACGAACCTTCCGGTGAACTTCTGAAAACCCTTCGGCAAGCTCCTTACTCGTTCTCAGCCAATTCCGGCAACACTCCTAATGAATCTTCGGCTTCTATCGAACTCTTGAATTCCCAACGATCCATCATACTTGTCTTTCGGTACTTTGTTTCGCTTTACATCTTCATCGTTATTATAGTTAATCCTGCACACACACAAACAAAACTCTACTTCGATTTAGATAATTATTACAATACGAATTGACATTCAGTTGCCCGGCACATCATTGGTCAGTGCTTTGTTTGATTCTTCGGTGCATCGTCCTCTTTTGTGGCTTGTTGCCCAATTGATGGTTGACCTCCACAACCCCAATATCCTTGGTGCAACTCTGCTCTTCTTGGCCTGATGCCCTACATACGAAGCCTTTTGCCGATTGTCGACTGAACCTCCAGCTTGACATCCAATATTCTGACGTAATCACTTCCGGTGCAACATCAGTTCCTCTAGCGTCAGTTGTCTAATCCTGATCGATAGTAGACCTACATAACTCAAAATGCAGTTAGACCATAAAACACAATCAATTAGTTTCATTATCAAAATTTGAGATTCAACAATCTCCATCTTTTTGATGATGACAACTAATTGATAACTAACGGAGTTAACCATAACTTCTTGGAGTTTAACCAAACTCCCCCTATCAATATGCCATTGATAGAACACTTGGATTATCCCAAATCCAAGCAACATTCATTACATGTTAAGAGAAATATCAAACCATCATGCAAATATATCAAACTATCATTACAATGCATGAAGTCATCAATCTATTTCTCCCCCTATGTCATCAACAAAAAAGAGAAGTTGCATCATAGCTAGTTAGAAAGATATATAAATTTTAGAATCATACTAGCTATCAATCAAGATATTCATCACTTTAAGACATTCAATTATGACAAGTGTAATCATGACAATTCAACACTTGTTTCTTGTACAAGTTTGCACTTTGCTTTTTTTGAATTTGAAAGATAGCAGTTTTTGATATTTCAAGATAACAAGTTCTTTTCCTTTTTTGTAGGCTAGCAAGACAGCAAGTTTGTACTTTGATTTCTTTGTGATATGCCAAGCTAGCAATTTTCTTCTTCCCTTTATAATTGTCAAAAAGAAAGGGAGGATTAATACTTCAAATAATCTTGCATGAGATTCAACAATAATTTGTAACAAAAATATAAGCAATTTTGTTGAAAAAGTGAAGTTGAGCAAGATTTTTACCTCTCTTGAGATAGCAACTTTTTGCTTCTCAATGTTTAAGCTAGCAAATTTTTCTCTTTTGATGCACAAGCTAGCAATTTAACTCCCCCTTTATCATTATAAAAAAGAAGGGAGGAATCAATGATCAATTTTAAATTTGCATCAATCAATATATCAATCATCACATCACATGATGCATACAAGACAACAGTGCAAAGAAATTATGTCATAAAGGATATCAATATATAAATTTAACAAGGATCAAAAGCAAAAGATATCATTCATGATTCATAACTTTCTTTTTAGCAAGATCAAGATAAATGTATTAATTTTCAATTCAAGATAAATGTCATACAATCAAGAATCATGATATATAAAAGCATATCAATATCAAGGATCAAGTCATGATTACAAGTGCTAACATATTTTTTTTCATTCATTTTTAAGCCATGATAAAAGAATAAATCAATGATTCAATCATTAAGCATATTTCTTTTTCATCATATTTTCAATCATTACATAAGGCATTTAAGGAAGTATTGAAACATAAAAAAAATTTAGCATATAATGTTTCAATCATCGACCTTAAGTAATGAATCCAAAAGTCATAAATCAAAAGGTTCATGAATCATTTTGACAAGTCTCCTTTTTAGGAAATAACAAGAGGAAGTCTTAGGAGATCAAACACAAGATCTTGATTCATACAAAGAAATTTTCATTACGATCATGATTTTATAGAAAGAATTTCAAATAAATAGTTTCAAGAAATCAAAATCATGAAAAAGAAATTTCGAGTAAGGAATAAAAAATTATCGATTCATGCATTCAAACTCTCATTACTCAATGTATTTAAAAACACAAGTATCAAGATATCAAGATCACGAATTCATAAAAATTCAAGTATTGAGTTCGGAGAAATCAAAAGACAAGATACATTTCATTTAAAGAATTTTCTTTTGATAAAACGGAAGGAGCATGGTAAACGATCTTGATTTATAAAGAACTTCAAGTTATAATTGTCAAGATCATGATTTCAATAAAATTTCTTTATAGCAAAATGAAATCTTTTAGAACTTGATTCAAGCATTAAATACATCTTAACAAGTCATAATTCCAAAAGATTCAAGAATCACTAGCAGAAAATTCATTCAAGTTTAATTTGACTACTTCATACTTATCATTAAAATTATTTTCATAGATTCATATAGATGGATTATTTAACACATCATCTAAATCTCATTCATAATTCAAGTGATTCACAAAAATATCTCAAGTTAAGAATTTAAAGTCATGATTTCAAGAGATCAAGAGAGGAGTCATAAAATCATTTAAACTCATTTTGTCAATTCGAAACTCAAAATCAAATTATCAAAATCATTCTCAAGATTCAAAAGACTTATATGAACATAGTATACATGGATTCATCATTTGTCTTTTTATGCCAAATCAAAAATTTCAAGAATCATACATTTCCCCTTTTTATGATTAATTTCATTTGAACATGCCTTTCTCATTTAATGTCAAATAGAGATAAGCATGAAAGTTCAAGACGTAAAGGGAAATTTTTTAACACAACTCATCAAGTATGATTCTAACCATCCATTTTCAAGCCAAAAATATAGCACATTATACATAAGACATCTTTCAACAAAAATTCGATTCAACATGATAATATGTTTCATTTAAGTGTGCTCAAGTCCTTTTTGTACAAGGGATGTGTATCAAGTTTAAAACTTAAGCACGTTTCATTATTAAAACTATGATATGTCATCTAAAAAATTTCGTTATGAAATCGATAAGACCAAAAGCACAATAGTTCAAGATGTAAAATTTACTCATCATATATAATGTGTTTCATTTTAAGTTGTTTATTTTATATGAGTATGCTCATGTTTTAAAAGATGAATATCATGTTTAAAACCAACACATGGGTTTCGTCATCATGATATAACACCTTTAAATTCTCATGATATCATAAAATCATTAAGCATGACAACAAACTTTTAATATTTTCATTTCATCATTATCAATGATGATTTCATAAGATATGTTCAAATATTTATATGAAAGCCATCATTGTATAAATTTGAAATACAAGTTTGTCATTAAACCCATTAAGATCAAATGCATCAAACATCATGATAGTGTATTTTCTCATCTTTATGAGTTTCAATTTAAGTGACTTGATCTTTCATAAGAATGTTTAAAATTTTCATATGAAAATGTCATGCATCATATTTAAAAATGAAAATATCATCAAAATCATTTTAATTCTTTCTTTAATTAGTTATAACAAAATGATCGGTGCTCAAATTTTTGCTAAAGTTATTTTATAAATTTCATCATAAAAATGATTAAGACCAATTAATCCAATATAGAGGTTTCTAAATCATAAGCATGATACAAACATCCATTATCAAAAGACTTTAACGAAATTCATAGATAGATATGTATCGTATTTAAAATTAAAAATTGATATGGAAAAGCATACATGGAATTCATCTTTTTAGGTGTTCATGCATTATGTCATCTTAATTGGTCATGAGAATAATTAATCCAAAACATGTTAATCCAAAACATAGAGTTTCAAATCAACATTACTTCAAAAACTCATGCATGATTTAGAATCATCAAGTATCATGTTTAGAAACGAAAAATAAAACATCAAGATACACATATGCGTGGATTAATCCTAGGCAATATCACAAATCATGCAAGTGTCATTTAAAATTTTTACTTTTCAAAAATACTAGAAAGAAAAGCATAATATAATTTTTGAAAATAATTTTTATTTCCTACTAACTAAATTAAGCACTCATGAAAGACATCATGTAATTTCATAATAAGGTAAAAGCATAATGGGTGAGTTGCTTATCTCATTGGCAAAAACCATCAAAGCCCAATTCGTTTCTTCTTTACTTGATTCTTCTTAGCGATCCTTCTTCTTCTTTGGTGGTCTCTTCTTTCATTCAAGTTCATTTTCAGTTTTAGATTTTTATTTAATGAACTTATTAAGATTCATTAAAAGTTCAATGTCCTCTTCATTGTCCTCATCACTTAAGTCATCATTCAAGTGGCATTTCATAGTTTGGAGTTCCAAATCCTTTTTGTTCTTTAGAAGGTGGTTCACATATTCATCAAGTTTAAGAGTCATTTCATAGGTCAATAAAGACTCGATTAGTTCTTCAAGTAAATAAACGTTCAAGTCTTTAGACTCTTGAATAGCCGTTATTTTTGGATCCCAACTCTTTGGGAGAGATCTTAAAATCTTATTAGTGAGTTCAATGTTTGAAAAACATTTACCAAGACTTTTTAAACTATTGACGACATCTGTGAAACAGGTGTACATATCATCGACAGTTTCGCTTGGTGTCATTCGGAAGAGCTCAAAATCATGCAATAAGAGGTTTACTTTTGAGTCTTTGACTCTACTAGTTCCCTCGTGCGTGATTTCAAGTGTTCACTAAATTTCAAAAGCTGTTTCACACGTAGAAATCCGATTGAACTTATTTTTATCTAAAGCGTAAAATAAGGCATTTATAGCTTTAGCATTCAAAGAAAAAGACCTTTTCTCCAAATCCGACCATTCGTGAGTCGGTTTAGAGGGAAGTTGAAAATGATTTTCAACAACATTCCACAAATCCAAATCCATTAAAAGTACTCATTCAAGTTTTTCAATAAGTGTAGTCCGATCTATTACAGAACGATAGACGAACAACTGAAAAGCCCTCTTTGAAAGCCATGAAGAGCCATTTTTTACGGGTGTAAATCCGAATGAGAAGTAATGTAGCTTTAATACTAATTGTTAGGGATCGAGTGGTACTAAGAGAGGGGGGGCGGGGGGGGGGGGGGTAGGGGGGTGAAATAGTGCAGCGGTAAAGAACGATAAACTTTCGGTGATTTAAAATAACTTTTGGAAAACTTTGTACTATTGAAAGTAACATTTTGTTTGAAACCATTTCAATTGTGTTTTAACTTGAAAACATACGTAAGAAGATGAAGAGGAAGTCAAGTAAGTAAGGCAGCAAAATGAAGATGGTTTGTGGTATAGTAAGTTGCAAGAAAGAAAATACAAACCGATTTATAGTGGTTCGGTCATGCGACCTACGTCCACTCCCAATTCCTCTTTGCTTGAGGCCATCAGCTTTCCACTAGCTATCCTCCTTCCAATGGGTGAGGATGAATTCCCTTACAGCTCTTCTCCTTTTGACAGGCTTATGAGGAAACCCTTACAAGAACTCTCTCCTTTCTTTCGGTGGAATACAAGTGAAAACGAAGGAGGATTTTCTAGAGAGATTTGAGCAGCATTTTCTTGCTTTCAAAGTATTGTGCTTGTTATTTTTCTTACAGGAACACTTGAGGTATTTATAGACTCCAAGATGATTCAAATTTAGAGCCCAAATTTGAATCTCTTTCGTTGTTCCTGGTGCTGGCGGTGCCACCACCTGTCAGTTGTCAAACTGATAGTGTATTAGGCGATTCCACCGCCCAAGGCAGCGGTGCCACCGCCCATGCTCTCAGCCACTGGGCGGTGCCACCACCTAGCTCTTTTTAGCACACTAGTTTGGGCCTAAAACTTAGCCCAAATCGGTTCAAAACAAGGCCCAATTGGCCCATACTTAGGTTATAGGATTAACACCTAATCTTAACCCAAATTAACATACTAACTATAAAATTAAAGATATTTTCTAAGCTAATAAAAATTTTGACAAGTCAAGACTTCTTTCGGTGAGCTTTCGACGAACTTTCGATGGTCTTCCGACAAACTCTCGGAAACCATTTTGTGGACTCCTGGCAAGCTCCTGGACTTCATGATGATCTTGGCAAGTTCCAACGAGTTTCATTGGTAAACTCTGATCTTTCTTGGCAAGCTTCATGAACTTCCAACGAACCTTCCGGCGAACTTTCGAAAACCCTTTGGCAAGCTCCTTACTCGTTCTCGGCCAATTCCAACAACACTCCTAACGAATCTTCGGACTTCCGTCGAACTCTCGAACTCTCAACGATCTATCACACTTGTCTTCTAGCACTTTGTTTTGCTTTATGTCTTCATCGTTATCATAGTTAATCCTGCACATACACAAACAAAACTCTACTTCGATCTAGATAATTATTACAACGTGAATTGACATTCAGTTGCCCGGCATGTCATTGGTTTGCGCTTCGTCCGATTCTTCGGTGCATCATCCTCTCTTGTGGCTTGTTATCCAATCGGTGATTGACCTCCGCAACCTCGATATCCTTGGCGCAACTCTGCTCTTCTTGGCCCGATGCTCGACGTACGAAGCCTTCTACCGATTGTTGACCGAACCTCCGGCTCGACATCCAATATCCTGACGTGATCACTTCCGGTGTAACGTCAATTCCTCCTGCATCAACTGTCTAATCCTGATCGATAGTAGACCTGCGTAACTCAAAACGTAATTAGACCACAAAACATAATCAATTAGTTTCATCATCAAAATCCAAGATTCAACATCGGTATCCAATACCCATGTGTGATTATGAATGTACTTGAAGCTTCTCTAAGCTTTTGTTTCGTCCTCTCTACAAGGTACTCTTTCAGTTCCTCTTCTAGTTGCCATTTTTGCCGTAGTGGAACCACTGTCCTTTGTCCTTTGTTGGGTCTTTCTTGACAACTTTTGTCTTACCCATTTTGCCCTTGCCCTTGCCCTTCTTAAGGGACTTCTCAGTCTTCCTTTTCTTTCTGGTCTCACCAGCATAGAGAACTGGCTTCTCTTTCTTGATGGTGCTCTCTGCTTCTCTCAATATATTGAAGAGCTCTGGGAGGGTCATCTCAAGCTTGTTCATATTAAAATTTATTATAAACTGAGAAAAAGAATCTGGTAGGGACTGAAGCACAAGATCCACACATAGGTTATCCTCTAGGACCATTCCTAGACCTGTGAGTTTTTTAATCCACTCAATCATCTTAAGGACATAGTTCTAAACCGGTGTCCCCTCAGTCATCCTGGCACAGAAAAGACTCTTTTGTTGAATCTCGAATTTTGATGATAAAATCAATTGGTGAAATATTTGCTCTAATCTATATTGTCAAAGATAAGTGTGTAGGATCAACTACGATGAGTTAGAAACATAAAGTGATTTGCCGAGGTCAAGTCCGTCAGGTGTTCAAGAGTTCATCGAAAGTCCGAAGGATCGTCAAAAGTGTTGTCGGAACCAGCTAAGATCGAATCAGGAACTTACCAGAGTTTTCAGAAGTTCGTCGCAAAGATCGTCAAAGGTTCGCAAAACTTTATCGAGAAGGTTCGGAAGGTTGTCGAAGACTCGTTGAGCGTGCCATACAAGCCGGGAGCATGCTGAGAAGACGTCGAAAGAAATCTGAGAGAAATATCGGAGGACCGCCGAAGTCTCATCAAAAAGCTCGTCGGAATAAGACTTGAAGAAAGTCAGCTTAAATCGCTGTTAATTATGTTTTTAATTTCGTAGTTAGCATATACTTAGGGCAAGGATTTTGAATTAATCTTGCTCTAAATTGGTAGGGGCCAACCGGGCCCTTACTGGGCCTTTTGGGCCTTGAACAAGGCCCATTCAAAGAAAGCTGAATGGGCGAGCAGTAGAACCGCTTGTGCGGCGGTAGGCGGGCGGTGCTACCGCCACTGGGAGCGTAGTACCGCCGCTGCTCCAGCTTACTGTCGCCAGACTGAGCGGTAGTACCGCCTGCTCCAGGCGGTAGCACCGCTTGTATAGTGTCAGTCTAGCGACTGACAGGCAGTAGTACCGCCTTTGACAAGCGGTAGCATCGCCCAGACCCAGGAATTTCAAATTTGATTTCAAATTTGGAGTCCAATTTTGAATTCATTTTGGATCTATAAATACCCCCCCTTTCTCAGCTGAAAGGGCACCCTTTTGAGAGTTAGAATCTTGGTTTTGAGTCTTTGAAAAGTTTTGAAAAGTCTTGTTCTTGCTAAGTGTTCACCTCCTTCTTCTTCTTGAGAAATCTTGTAAGAGTGTGAACTTCTTGTAAAGGGTTGTAAAAAGGGGTATTGGTCCTTCCCCTTCAAAGGATTGCTAGTGGAAGTGCGGAGCCTCATCGGGAAGGCCTCAAGAGTGGATGTAGGTCATTTGACCGAACCACTATACATCATTGTGTTCATGAATGTGTGAGTATTTACATTTCTGAATCATTTCATTACTTAGCTACAAATTGTTTAGTTCCTTGCTGCTTCATTTACTCAAGCAACTTCTTACAAGTTCGCTTTCATCGAATCGAAATCTTCCTACGAACTTATCTTTATACGAAATCGGCTTCAAAGTTACTTTTTTAATCCGCTGCACTAATTCACCCCCCCTCTTAGTGCCTTTTCGATCCTAACAATTGGTATCAGAGCAAGGTTTACTCTTATATTGGTTTAAAACCCAAGAGAGATGGCCTACTCCGGTATGCAAGAGGGTCACTCCATTACTCGTCCGCCTATGTTTAATGGGTCGGATTATACGTATTGGAAGACTCGTATGAGGATTTTTCTCATTTCTATGGATTTCAAACTTTGGAATATTGTTGAAAATGGATTTGCAAAATCTTCTCTTCCGATGAGTGAGTGGAATGAGTCGGAAAGAAAGATTTTTGCTTTCAATGCAAAGGCTATGAATGCCTTATTTTGTGCGCTTGATAAGAATGAGTTTAATCGGGTTTCTATTTGTGAATCGACATTTGATATTTGGCGCACTCTTGAAATCACTCATGAAGGCACTAGCCGAGTGAAAGAGTCCAAAATCAACATTCTTGTGCACTCTTATGAACTTTTTCGAATGAAACCAAATGAGTCTATTGGAGATATGTACACCCGCTTTACGGATGTCATCAATGGACTTAAAGCTCTTGGTAAAGGTTTTTCTAACTTTGAGTTGGTAACTAAAATTTTAAGATCCCTTCCAAAGAGTTGGGATCCAAAAGTTACGGCCATTCAAGAGGCCAAGGATCTTAAAATATTTTCGCTTGAAGAACTTATTGGGTCTCTAATGACCTATGAGATGACGTGTCATGCTCATGAAGAGCTTGAGAACCCCCTTCCAAAGAACAGGAAGGATATGACACTTAGAACACAAGAAGACCACTTGAAAGGAACATCAAGTGATGAGGACAATGACAAAGACATTACACTTTTGACTCAAAAGTTTAAAAAATTTATAAGAAGGAACAAATTTAAAAATGATATAAAGAATAAATTTGAACATAAAAAGGACCAAGTTATTTGCTACGAATGCAAAAAGCCGGGACACTTCAAGCATGAATGCCCTCAAGCCAAGAAGAAGTAACCCATGAAGAAGAAATCATTCAAGGCTACATGGGATGATTCAAGTGACTTCGAGGTCGAAGAGGCAAACAACAAAGAGGAGGCTAACTTCGCTCTAATGGCCCTTGGAGAAGAGGTTAGTGAATTATTTAGTGAAGAATTATCTTTCGATGAGCTTTCTATCGCTTTTCATGAGTTATTTGATGAATGTAGAACTATTAGTAAGAAGTTCAATTTGCTTAAGAAAGAGCATGCTTTATTGCAAAATAAGTTCAATAGCCTCCAAACTCCTTCTCTACCCCCATGCTCTAAGTGTGAGCACTTAGAAGAAATAAAAAGGGAGAACTTGCTACTTAAAGAGACCTTAAACAAGTTCAAGGTCGGTAGCAAGGGCTTGGACATGATTCTTGCAAACAAGGGTCACGTCGAAAATAGAAGTGAAATAGGATTTGTGAGTGGATCTCATCAAAATCCCACCATCTTCATTAAAGGACCCACATTGCATGTATCACCCCATTTGAAATGTAATTTTTGTGGTAAAATGGGATATGTTGCTTACAAATGCCCGTTCAAGAAAATTACTCCACAAAAATTGATATGGGTTCCCAAAGGAACCATAAACAACTCAATGCCAAATTACAAATTAAGTAGATTAATTTGTAAGGCACCCAAAATTAAACGGGTAACTAAAAACCATCCTCTTTTGTAGACAAACTCACAAGCTAGGAGCAAGAAATGGTATCTTGATAGTGGATGCTCAAGGCACATGACCGGAGATCCATCTCATTTCTCTATGCTCACTAGCAAAGAAGAAGGGTATGTCACCTTCGGAGACAACAACAAGGGTAAAATCATTGACAAAGGAACCATTGGTAACAAATTAAGTTTTTCAATTGATGATGTCTTGTTAGTTGATGGTTTAAAACATAATCTTTTAAGCATTAGTCAATTGTGCGATAAAGGCTATGTTGTTAGATTTGAATCTAATGTTTGCATCATTGAAAAACCAAACAATAACATATCCATGATTGCTTTAAAACAAAACAATGTCTATACCATAAATATTGATGAATTATGTAATGAAATGTGTTTTTCGGTTTTGAATGATGATACTTGGCTTTGGCATAGGAGATTAGGCCATGCAAGCATGAAACTAATTTCTAAGATTTCATCTAGAGAATTAGTAAGAGGCATCCCAAATATGAAATTTGTTAAGGATAAGGTATGTGATGCATGTCAACTACGAAAACAAATAAAGACTAGTTTCAAATCAAAAAATCAAATTAGCACCACTAGACCATTGCAATTGATCCATTTGGACTTATTTGTACCAATTGACATAACAAGCCTAGGAGGTAGCAAATATGCTTTTGTAATTGTGGATGACTATAGTAGATACACTTGGACCTATTTCTTGGCTCATAAAAGTGATTGTTTCAAATATTTTTCTAAATTTTGTAAACTCACTCAAAATAAAAAAGGTTTTATGATATCATCAATTCGAAGTGATAATGGAGGTGAATTTCAAAATCATGACTTCCAAAATTTTTGTGAAATAAACGGATATGATCATAACTTCTCTACTCCAAGAAATCCACAACAAAATGGAGTAGTGGAAAGGAAAAATAGAAGTTTGCAAGAAATGGCTAGAACCATGTTAAATGAATATAATTTACCAAAATATTTTTGGGCCGAAGCCGTGAATACGGCTTGCTATGTTATGAATAGAGTTCTAGTGAGACCATCCCTATCTAAAACTCCATATGAATTATGGAATGACAAAAAACCCAATGTTTCTTATTTTAAAGTTTTTGGTTGTAAATGCTTTATCTTAAATGAAAATGATACCTTAGGAAAATTCGATGCAAAATCCAATGAAGGCATATTTCTTGGTTATTCTTCCGTTTCTAAGGCTTTTCGTGTTTTCAACAAAAGAACCTTAGTTATAGAAGAATCTATTCATGTGATTTTTAATGAAATTTCTGAATTTAAGAAAAAATATTTTGATGATGATTTTGGCTTTGATAATTTGAATTTGAATGAACCCTCTCCTCAAAACAACAACTTGGATGCATCTTCTTTCCAAACTTCCTTACCCAAGGAATGGAAGTATGTAGATGCTCATCCCAAGGAGTTAATTATAGGAGATGCATCGAAAGGGGTTCAAACTCGCTCTTCTTTCAAAGATTTTTGTGCCCATGCCGCTTTTCTTTCTCAAATTGAACCAAAATGCATTGATGATGCCTTGAAAGATGATTCTTGGGTTATCGCAATGCAAGAAGAATTGAATCAATTTGAAAGGAATGAGGTATGGAAGCTTGTTCTTAGACCTATTGACCACTTAGTTATTGATACTAAGTGGGTCTTTAGAAACAAGCAAGATGAATGCGGTATCGTGGTTAGAAACAAGGCTAGACTAGTGGCCAAAGGTTTCAACCAAGAAGAAGGTATCGATTACGAAGAAACCTTCGCTCCGGTGGCAAGATTAGAAGCCATTAGGATGCTCCTTGCCTATGCTAGTAGTAATGATTTCAAATTATTTCAAATGGATGTCAAAAGTGTATTCTTAAATGGTTTTATCTCTGAAGAAGTGTATGTCGAACAACCACCCGGATTTGAAAATTCTCTTCTATATAACCATGTGTTTAAGCTAACTAAGGCTTTATATGGTCTAAAACAAGCCCCTAGGGCTTGGTATAAGAGGCTTAGTTCCTTTTTAATTTCAAATGATTTCACTAAAGGCAAGGTTGATACTACATTGTTTATTAAACATTTTGAAATTAATTTTCTTATTGTTCAAATTTATGTTGATGATATTATTTTTGGTTCTTCGGATGAATCACTATGTGAATCTTTTGCCAAGTGTATGAGTCATGAATTTGAGATGAGTCTAATGGGAGAGTTAACCTTCTTTCTTGGATTACAAATTAAACAACTTAGTAATGACATATTCCTTAATCAATCTAAATATACATTAGAATTGTTAAAATGATTTAATATGGACAGCTCAAAAGCCATCCACACTCCAATGAGTACTTCCACCAAGTTAGACTTGGATGAAGGTGGAGAAAATTTTGATCAAAAGACATATAGGGGCATGATAGGTAGCTTGCTCTATCTTTCTGCAACTAGGCCAGATATCATGTTTAGTGTGGGACTTTGTGCGTGATTTCAAGCTAATCCTAAGTTGTCTCACCTTAAAGCCATTAAAAGAATTTTTAGATATCTTAAAGGTACTCCTAATCTAGGATTATGGTATTCAAAATCTGATGACTTTAATTTGATAGCCTATGCAGATGCGGATTTTGGTGGATGTAGAATAGATAGAAAGAGTACATCTGGAACATGCTAATTTTTAGGACATGCACTCGTTTCTTGGACTTCCAAGAAACAAAATTCGGTTGCAATATCTACGGCGGAAGCCGAATACATAGCCGCAAGTGCATGTTGTGCTCAAGTCATTTGGATGAAAAATACATTAGAAGATTATGGAATTCATTTAAATAACATTCCTATAAAATGTGATAATACAAGTGCTATTTGTCTTACAAAAAATCCTATTCAACACTCTAGAACTAAACACATTGACATAAGACATCACTTTATACGAGATCATGTTAACAATAATGATGTTACTATTGAATTTATTGATACAAAACATCAATTAGCGGATATTTTTACGAAACCTTTAAATGAGGAACAATTTGGCTTCATTAGGAGGGAATTAGGCATGTTAAACTGCCCTAATAAATAAGCTTTATTGTATGAGATTTTTTTTTGAAATTTCGGTTTTGAACGATTTGAACTTCTCTTGGATTTCTACTTAAAATTTTGGATTTCTTTTTGACATCATCCTATCCTTGAAATATCTGAAAACAAGTTCAGGATAAATTAAAAAAAAAAAAACAAGGTAATAGCTGTGTGTTGTTATGCTCTTGTTCACTTGTATGGATGATGTTGTGTTGTTACTTTCATCTACTCAGCTTTTAAATGAACTTTCTTATTTTGATTTGATCGTAATTTTGACTTGATACCCTCCTTCTTGTGACTACTTTTTCGAATGGTTTCTTGCTCTCCCCATGGCTTACTTAATCACATGAGTGATCTCTTCTTTTTGTTGATGACAAAGGGGGAGAAAAATATAATTTTCCATGATGGAGTAATTGTTATTATGATGAAATATGCTTAAAGTGAAATATGATTTAATTGTATCGCATTGCAAGTGCTTAAAAACTCTTACTCTTTAGATAAGCTACTCTTTAATATCATGCATTTATTGTAGGTGTAAATACTTTGACATTGTTTAAAGTACATTGTTTTTAGTATTGATGCCTAAGCTTGTCTTTTAAGCTTTATATGGTATGACACCTATATGATTTGACTTAAATTCAAAAGATTGAATTCAAGTGTCTTTTTACCTTCTCAATTATATGGCATATAGATAGGGGGAGTTGAGTTTAACTCCATCATCAATTGATTGTCATCATCAAAAAGGGGGAGATTGTTGAATCTCAGATTTTGATGATAAAATCAATTGGTGAAATATTTGCTCTAATCTATATTATCAAAGATAAGTGTGCAGGATCAACTACGATAGGTTAGAAACATAAAGTGATTTGCCGAGGTCAAGTCCGTCAAGTGTTCAAGAGTTCATCGAAAGTTCGAAGGATCGTCAAAAGTGTTGCCGGAACTAGCTAAGATCGAATCACGAACTTGCCAGAGTTTTTGGAAGTTCGTCACAAAGATCGTCGAAGGTTCACGAAACTTTGTCGAGAAGGTTTGGAAGGTTGTCGAAGACTCATTGAGCGTGCCATACAAACCAAGAGCATGCTAGGAAGATGTCGAAAGAAATCCGAGGGAAATATCGGAGGACCGTCGAAGTCTCATCGAAAAGCTCGCCGGAATAAGACTTGAAGAAAGTTGGCTTAAATCGCTGTTAATTATGTTTTTAATTTCGTAGTTAGCACGTACTTAGGGCAAGGATTTCGAATTAATCTTGCTCTAAATTGATAGGGGCCAACCGGGCCCTTACTGGGCCTTTTGGGCCTTGAATAAGGCCCATTCAGCAAAGCTAAATGGGCAGCGGTAGAATCGCTTGTACCAGGCGGTAGCACCACCTGGCAGCCGTGTGCTGGGCGGTGCTACCACCCAGCCTGGAGCGGTAGTACCGCCTGGTCACTTTGGTCAGCGGCGGTAGTACCGCTTGCTCCAGGCGGTAGCACCGCCTGTATAGTGTCAGTCTGGCGACTGACAGACAGTACTACCACCTCTGACAGGCGGTAGCACCACCCAGACCTGGGAATTCCAAATTTGATTTCAAATTTAGAGGTCAATTTTGAATCCATTTTGGATCTATAAATACCCCCCCTTTCTCAACTGAAAGGGCACCCTTTTGAGAGTTAGAATCTTGGTTTTGAGTCTTTGAAAAGTCTTATTCTTGCTAAGTGTTCACCTCCTTCTTCTTCTTGAGAAATCTTGTAAGAGTGTGAACTTCTTGTAAAGGGTTGTAAAAAGGGGTATTGGTCCTTCCCCTTCAAAGGATTGCTAGTGGAAGTGCGAAGCCTCATCGGGAAGGCTTCAAGAGTGGATATAGGTCATTTGACCGAACCACTATACATCATTGTGTTCATGAATGTGTGAGTGTTTACATTTCTAAATCATTTCATTACTTAGCTATAAATTGTTTAGTTCCTTGTTGCTTCATTTACTCAAGCAACTTCTTACAAGTTCTCTTTCATCGAATCGAAATCTTCCTATGAACTTGTCTTTATACGAAATCGGTTTCAAAGTTACTTTTTTAATCCGCTACACTAATTCACCCCCCCTCTTAATGCCTTTTCGATCCTAACATCTTTGATATCTCATATCGTTGAGTTCTTTCCTGTTCCTCAAACAGTTTACAGAGATGCAGGAGTATAGAATTAGCATCCATATTTTTATGTTACCTCTATAACTCAGTAGTCATAGAGGCCAACATATAACACTGGGCAAGAGTGGAATCATCTATATACTTCACATAACGAGCGATCTCATCCTCGCTTGCCTCTTCGTCGAGTGTAGGGATCACTGTATCAAGGACGTACGTGATTTTCTATGCCGTGAGAACGATTCTTAGATTATGAAGCCAATCCATATAATTCGGACTAGTGAGGCGGTTGGCATCAAGTATGCTATGTAAAGGATTTGAAAGCGATATTTTTCTGAAATTAAAGATGTGGCAGAAATAAATAACATGCAAACTTTATAAAAATTAAACAGTTAAGATAAGGACTTCTATCTTAATGTACTCCTACTAATTTTTTGCGAGACACAACACCCTCCAGTATGTGAATCGGAGACCCCCGGCAGATCTCTAGTGGGGATCGGGATCCAATCGGCGTCTTAACGTAATATCGAGAGACTTGACCAATCACGTTAAGCTCGTAAAGGTAGGTAACTCTTGCCAATCACAACTCCTTGTGATTCCTATCCTGTTCGGCCTCTGAACCACCATGGCCTCGAGGGACTCGACTGACTATGATGTTCGGTTAAGTCATCACCATCGTTACAAGATGAGTCTAATTCGATGATATACTCTCGAGGGACTCGACCAAGCATACCATGTCCTCAGGTCACCGGTGATAACTCTATGTTATAGATAAGATAGCGAAACACGATATAGGTGAGTCTTGAGGGTCTCGACCAACTCAACCTACACCGAAAATCGGTTCCTACCTATAACGATGGAAGGCCACGTGGGTCAATCTAATTATCTCACGTTTATCGACTTAATATTATTAATAGAGGAAATTTTGATTTGGTCTCCTAACATAATGTGTCACACACATACATATTTAATATATATTTCTACATTGCATGCAAATATATATATCTAGTAAGTATATAATCAATCACGCATCACATGAGCAATCATACCAAATGATCATGGACCACATCCTAATGTGATCAGGCCAGAGCCAATGGGCTCAATCACTCACATCAAGATCTATGTGTGCATCGGTGCATCTCCATGCCCTGTGATCATCCATCTTGTTTTGTTAGTTCCGTCGGCATGTCAACGCATCTCTATATGTCGGATCATCTGTCTCGACCTCATGGGTCCCGTTATCATTTTCACGCTCTCACTGTGCCTCTTCATGTAATTACAACATAATTATAGGTATGCAAGCCCGACAATAAATGAGAAAAATATAGGCTCGCATGCTCAATAATAATAATCATATGTACACACATCACATTATATGGTCTATGATTATCTGTCCACGTCATACATCACATGTATATATTATTATATAGAACTACTGGATAAATAATAATAGTTAATTAACCATTTTAATTAACTAATATTTTTCTGAAATCAGGGACATAAAGGGAATTTTTTAATTTTAAAGGGTATTTTAGTCATTCGGCCAAAAGGATAATTTTTAAAATTATGAGGGGGTATTTTGGTAATTCTTTTAAAAGGACAAAAACTAGAATTTCTAAAATTTTGAGGGGTAAAACTATCTTTTGTATTAAAAAAATCATAATCCCTCCTCTACAGCGTTATGGCTTCGGTCGTCGCCACCCTGTCGGCGACAGCCATTTGTGTAGGGTGCCGCGTGGGAAGGGGGCGCCTCCCGTGCCTGCGGGCGGCGCCGCCACTGCATGCAGGCACAGCGCCCGCAGGCACTGCCCCGCGGGCAGGCGTTGCCTCCTCAGGCACCCTTGCCACCGTAGGGATCGCCCCTACGGGTGGCTGCAGGCGCTGCCTGCCTGGTCGCCAACGCTAGCCTCCGGTGGCCCCTACGCACATAGCCATGGCTGCAAGTAGCCTTTGGCAGTTCCGCGAGCGCAGCAAGGGCAGCAACAGTTGCTGCCCTTCCTCACCACTTTTGCGCCAACGATTTTGACGACAAAATTATTCTAAATTATAACACATGCAGTTTAAGATCCGATCTTCGCACGAACAATCTGACTCTGATACCATTATTGGGAAATTCATAAGGGGTGATATCTCATATGTAGCGGAAGAACAGAAAAATAAAAACCTTAGATTTCCACAAAAGGTTCCGTCATCGTGCGAAGATCAGTGCGTCAAAAATAAATTCATGAAAACTGCATGTATAAAAGAAAAAACCTAGGGAGATCGTATATCTCTGAATCCCTGCAGATCTATAGAAGAGGATGAAGAAGGTCAAGCGTCCTCCTCTCTAGCTGTATCCACATGGCAAGGACTACAACAATGTACCTCTCTGGGGAGAGGAGAACAGAAGGTGGCTATCAAAAGAATCCCCTAGCCTATGAAGCTTTGGTTCCCTCCTATTTATAGAGGCCCCCTATAAACCCTAATAGATCTTGTCTTGTTGGATATTTGATCTCTATCCAATTACCCAAGCCTCTTGGATTAGTGGGTCTCTACCCAATAATCTCTTATTAGCAATTATTGGATCTCATTTGAGGATCCAATAATTCAGGGGCTTAATGGATATCCAATAAGATAGGAGCTCCAGCGGATATCTTATATCCGAACCTCTATTTGTCGCAACACCTACCATATGTGTGTGACCCTCTAGGCCCAATATCGAGCTGGCCATGAGTAATACTTGTCAGAACTCCTTCTGACTTAGTGAATTATTATCTCTATAATAATTCACCAAACTCATCGATTGCAGATGTACTAGGCCACTACACTGTAGCCCCTAGATGATACAAGGGAATCCAATCCTTTGGATCTATCTATCCTCAGTTACCATGTATCTATAGTCCCTCATCTATCTAATATCCTAGAGACCCTATACCAGGCATGGTGCTGTCAGGCCCATACAGTCTATTCTCGAATCTTGCTATAGTCAGATTCTCCTAGAGAACTCTTTCTCTCTTAATCCGAATAACCTTGGCCAAGGATTTGTTTAAGCAAGAATACATGAGATATTCCTCTCATGATACCGAGAGCGGATGATTCTCTATTAACATTCAATAGCCCTCATAAAGTTGGCTACCACTCCTAATAACCGATTGTACTAAATCTGGAACTTTCAAACCTATAAGTCTGGTATCAAAGAGTGGAGTTCTCATACAAGAAATCCTTAGTATCTCAAGTCTAAGGACCAGATACACTACTGGGACTACAGAATCGCTGTCTGATATGAGGTATCAATAACCATCTAGCATTCCACAAGCGGATCAATCAGTGAACTCATTCCCCAATGAGCACCTACACTATACCCTTAGTGTCCCCACACGAGTAGCTATGAGACCATCCACCTCTATCATATGGATGGGTATACAGCACACCAGTCTATCTGGTTATCTCGATGT
This sequence comes from Musa beccarii, assembly GCA_024322285.1. Classification (NCBI taxonomy): domain Eukaryota; kingdom Viridiplantae; phylum Streptophyta; class Magnoliopsida; order Zingiberales; family Musaceae; genus Musa; species Musa beccarii. The sequence goes on from CM044396.1 coordinate 31,344,374, forward strand.
CTCTCTCGAGTAACCTATGACCGGGATTATTTAGGGTCTGTGTTTAAAAGTGAATCGATCTTATTATCGTGATCTCATCATGATCCGATTCCCATTGCATAGATCCAAGGACATCACAATATATGCAACATGCAAGATAAAGTGATAAAATGCTTGATAATAATAAGCAAAAGAAAGAGTACATATCATGTCACAAGTGCCATCACTTATGTGATTGGCTTATAGGGCACATATGACTAGCAGTATCTCCACACCCCCATTATGCTTTGTTGTGCAATTATAAATTAATTATAGGCACGTATGTCCAAACATGCACATATCATATATAAAAGAAACCTTGATCTTATCAAGGGGATGTCCAATAAGGAGAGATCAGTCCCTCTTGCTATCCTTTCGTACCAAAGAGGGGGCTATTGACTAGAGGAAGAAGGGGGAGGAGATGAGGACGGTGGCGGCTATAGGAGTCCTACCTATGACCCTTTGAGTCCCAACTCCTATTTTTAGAGAGCTCATTTACTAACCCTAATGGATCTTACCATAATAGGTATTAGATCTCCATTTAATTACCCCTAGCTTAATGGATATTGGATCTCCATCCAGTAACCATTCAAAGCTCTATTGGATTCATTAAATATGGGCTTATTGGATATCTCATATTCAATCATCTATTTGTTGCGTTATCTACTATATGTGTGTGAACCTCTAGGCCCAATACCGATTTGGCTATGAGTTGCATATGTCAGAACTCCTTGCTAGTCACAGGTGCCTTACAAGCCAATTACGTGAGTGATGGCACGTGTGATATGATACATACTTTTTTTGTTTATTATTTATTTGATATTTTTTTCACTTTATATTGCTTGTTGTTTATATTATAATGTCCATGGATTTATACAATGGGAATTTGATTGTGATGAGATCATGATAAAAAGATCGATTCACCTTTAAACATAGACTCTAAATAATCCCGGTCATAAGTTACTCAAGAGGGATATCGAGATAATCAGACAGACTGGTGTACTGTATACCTATCCATATAATAAAGATGGATAGTCTCATAGCTGCTTATGTGGAGACACTAAGGGTATAGTGCAGGTGCTTATTGGAGAATGAGTTCACTGATTGATTCGCTCACGGAATGCTAGATAGTTGATGATACCTTATTGTTAGAAAGTGATTTCATTATTATAGTTGTGTGTCTGGTCTTTGGACTTGAGACATCAAAGATGTCCTGAATGAGTACTCCACTCTTTGATACTAGACTTATAGATTTGGAAGTTTTAGATCTAGCATAGCTGGTTATCGAGATTGGCAGCCAACCTTATGTTGAATCTTAGATTTTGATGATAAAACCAATTGATAGTGATTATGATCTAATATGTATTTTAAGTGACGCAAGAAGCTTCGATCAGAGAGAGATAATTAAAGTTGGAAGAATCCATGTTGGGTCGGAGGAGAATATGTCAGAAGATTTGATGTCTAGCCAAAGGATCGATCGATGTACCGGTAGAAGGCTTTGGATGATGGATTCATGCATCAAGATAAGAAGAGCAAAATTGCACCAATGAGATTGGAGTTGCGGAGGTCAACTGCCGATTAGGCAATAGGTTGGAAGAGAGGACGATGTGCTAAAGAATTGGATGATGCGCTGGATGAACCAATAACATGCCAGACAATATTTGATTAAGCTTTGTAATAATTATCTAGATCGAAGTAGGTTTTAGGTCTAATTGGGTTGGAATTGGGCCAACTCAATTAGGGGCAATTAGGCCTAAGTTTAGGCTATGTTGACCCAAGTAAAAGGCCCAAACAATGACCTAACAAGTGGGTCAGGTAGTGGCACCACTAGAATAGGCAATGGAACCACCGGTGGCTCGGTCTCCAAGATATAGTCTCCGAGGTTATGTCAAGCAGTGGTACCATCAGACTAGGCGACAATATCACCTAGTGTCAGGCAATGGTACCGTCAGATTGGGCGATGGTACCACCCAGTGATAGAGTGCTGTAGGCGGTGGTATCGCCCGGCATAGGTGGTGGGTACCACTAGTACCCTGAAATCTCGGAGTATTTAAATTTTGGCTTTAATTTTTGAAGCCATTTGAGGTCTCTAAATACCCCAGCTATTCTTGTTTGGGATAGCAAGAATTGAGTATAAAAGAGAGCAAAAACTATGTAAATCCGAAGTTGAAACTCTTATAAAAGTATAGAGTCTCTCCTCCTTACGCATAGAGTGCATTCTAAGAGAGAGTGTGAGGGAAACCTTATAAAAGAGGGTTATAAAAAGGTGATTGATCTTCACCCTTTGAAGGAAGACTATTAGTAGATACCAATGGCCTTGACAAAGGAGGAATCGAGAGTGAACGCAGGTCGGACGATTGAACCACTATAAAAATCCGATGTGATATCTTCTATGCTCTTTTACTTTACACTTTTCATTCATATTCCAAATGATTTACTTGCTCACTGCTTTCACAATCATCTCTACATTTAAACAAAATTTTGTATACGATCTTTATTCAAACTAAAGCATTTTAAATCGAATAAGGTTTTCGAAATCAGCGTAGTTTTTATCGCTGTACTAATTTACCCCCCCTCTTAGTACCAACTTCAATCCTAACAGTTAGTATCAGAGCCTTGTTATTTCTCATTTGGATTAACACCTAAGAGAAATGACTCTTTTCGGCTTTCAAGAGGGTCACTCTATTATTCGTCCTCTTATGTTTAATGGGATAGACTACACATATTGGAAAACTCGAATGTGAGTTTTCTTGCTTTCTTTAAACTTAAATTTATAGAACATTATTGAAAATGATTTTGAAAAATCTTCCAAACCAATGAATGATTAGAATAATTTGTAAAAGAAGACTTTTTCTTTAAATACAAATGATATGAATGTCTTGTTTGTGCCTTGGATAAAAACAAATTTAATCATGTTTCAATTTGCAAAACTGTGCATGACATTTGGTACACACCTAAAATCATACATGAAGACAATAGTAGAGTCAAAGATTCGAAAATAAATATTTTGATGTATGATTTTGTACTTTTTCGAATGGCACCAAGCGAAACTATTAATGATATGTACACCCGTTTTACGGATGTCATTAATAGTTTAAAAAATCTTGATAAAGGTTTTTATAATTTTGAACTTATTAACAAGATTTTAAGATCCCTTCCAAAAAGTTGGGATTCGATAGTAACGATTATATAAGAGTCAAAGAACTTAAACTGTTATTCTCTCGAAGAACTTATTGGCCCATTGATGATATATGAAATGACTTACTTTAAACTTGATGAACATGAGAACAACCTTTCAAAGAACAGGAAGGGTTCAGAACTTTGAACAAAAGAGTACTACTTGAGTGATAACTCAAGTGATTTATGATGATAACCTTGAACTTATTACTATAAAATTTAAAAAATTCTTAAAATAAGAAATTGAGAACAAAAATGAATTTGAAAAGAAGAAGGTGCCAAAGAGAAAGAATGAACTCAAGGACAAATCAAGTGCATCCAAAGGTGAGGTGGTGAACTAGGCTTTGATGGCTTTCGGCAACAAGGTAAGCAACTCAACCAAAACCCCTTTATTTTATTATGAAATAACTTGATGATTTTCATGAGTTGCTTGTTTTAGTTTGTAAGAAATAAATTTTTTTTTGTAAGAATATATTATGATTTTCATGATTTTATTAGTTAAAAAAATTAATTATCATGATAATTTCATATTTTATGATAATGCTTACATACCAAATAAGATTAATTCTATATATGTTTTATGAAGTAATTATCTTCATGATTTTATATTGCTTTTGGTTCTAAACATGATGCTTGGCATTTGTATGAAAAATTTGAACATGCTTACATGAAATAAATCACTTAAATTGAAACACAAAAAGAAAAATGTATTGTCATGATAAATCAAAATTTTTTATTTGAAGATGTCTTATGTTTAATGTGCTATATTTTTGGTCTTGATGATATTTTTTTATGACAAAATATGCCTTTCGGTCTTGAACATTGATGCTTGTTTTTATTTAGCATTAAAGGTAACGGCATGCTTATAAGAAGTAAATCTCATAAATTGAAACACATAAAAAGGAAATATATTTTCCATCTTATTGAGATTAATGAATCTATTTATATTATTTTATGAATCTCATGAATCTCTAGAAAGTGATTTTGATAATTTAATGATTTGAATTGAATGAGTTAAAAACAATGATGAATGTTTTGAAAATAAATGTTTGTATCATTTTGAAACTATGCATGATGAGTTGAAGTAATGATGGTTTGAATGCATGAATCGACAACCTTTTTTGATTCCTTTATTTGATACTCAAAATTTCTTTTTTATGACCTTGATGACTCGATGTTTCTTATGCATGAACCAATTTCTCCTATATTTTTTCTTATCATTTACTAAAGAGGAGAATTTTCTAAATGAATCTTGACTCTTTCATTTAAACTAAGATTTATGAATCTATATTTTTCATTGTTCTCTTACAATTCTTCTTGGAGTCACTAAAGAAAAAAATTATGCAAACAATCCATATTCTTGATAATTATAACTTGAGATTCTTAAAAATCAAAATCATTCATTTTACTAAAAGAGAATGTTTATCCAATTGAATGATAATGTTTCCTTGTTTCTTTTCAAATACTTACAATTGAAATGATATGGTTTGATGGTTGAAACATTGCATGCATAAATTGATTTTTCTCTTATGTTTCAATACTCTCTTGTTTTCATGTTCCTCATCACAAATTATTTTCTTGATATCTTTGATGTAAAAAGTTATTGTAAAAAAAAGAAACTATATCATTGTATTCTTTCCTTCTTTTTGACAATGACAAAGGAGGAGTAAGACTTGCTAGCTTGCGCATCACAAATGAAAACAAAGTTTACTAGCTTGGACATTTCAAGGATGCTTAAAAACTTGGTAGCTTGCAAATCTCAAAAGAAGAAACAAAATTGCTCGCTTGCACTTCTCAAAAGAGAAGAAAGAAATTGCAAAGTTGCACATTTTTAAAACTTATTAGCTTGCATGTTTAAAGTGATATAAATTTTACAAAATTGCTAGCTTGTATGTTGTAAAACTTGCATATCCTTAAAACTAGCTAGGTGTACTTCTCCTTTTTGTTGATGACAAGGGGAAGAAGTATAATGATAATTTCATGCATTGAATGATGAATTGAACATTTTGATTATGCATGATTTATTCAAAATTTTTTGAATTTTGAATTTTTTTTATCAATATGACAATATTGATAGGGCGAGTGTAGTTAAGGTTAATTCTGTTATCAATTAGTTATCATCATCATCATCAAAAAAGGAGAGATTATTGAATCTTAGATTTTGATGATGAAACCAATTGACAGTGATTATGATCTAATTTTTATTTTGAGTGATGCATGAAGCTTCAATTAGAGAGAGACAATTAAAACTAGAAGAATCCATGGTGGGCCGGAGGAGAACATGTTAGAAGATTGAACGTCGAGCTGAAGGATCGATCGACGTATCGACAGAAGGCTTCGGATGATGGGTTTGGGCATTGGGCCAAGAAGAGTAGAATTACACCAAGGAGATTTGAGTTGCGGAGGTCAACTGCCAATTAGGCAATAAGTCGCAAGAGAGGATGAAGTACCAAAGAATCAAACGAAGTGCCGGATGAACCAATGACATACCAGACAATATTTGATTAAACTTTATAATAATTATCTAGATCAAAGTAGGTTTTGGGTCTAATTGTGTTAGAATTGGACCAACTCAATTAGGGGCCAATTGGGCCCAAGTTTAGGCTATGTTGGGCCAAGTGAAAGACTAAAATAGTGGCACAATAGGTGGGTCAAGCAGTTCTGACGGTGGAACTGTTGGTGGCTCGGTCTCCAAGACATAATCTCCGAGACTGTGTCAGGCAGTGGTACTGCTAGACTGGGCAGTGGTACTGCCCAATGTCAAGCGGTGGTACTGCATAGTGATAGAGTGTTGCAGGTGGTGGTACCACTAGTACCTCGAAATCTCAAGGTGTTTGAATTTTGGCTCTAAGTTTTAAAGCCATTTGGGGTCTATAAATATCCCAGCTATTCTTGCTTAGGATAATAAGAATTGAGTAGAAAAGAGAGCAAAAACTCTATGAATCCGAAGTTGAAACCCTTATAAATGTATAGAGTTCCTCCTCCTTAAGCATAGAGAATATTCAAAGGGAGAGTATGAGAAAAATCTTATAAAAGAGGGTTGTAAAAGGGTGATTAGTCTTCGTTCATTAAAAAAAGACTATTAGTGGATGTCGATGGCCTCGACGAAAGAGGAATCGGGAGTGGACATAGGTCGGATGATCGAACCACTATAAAAATCCAGTGTGATCTCTTCTGTGTTCTTTTACTTTACACTTTTCATTCATATTCCGACTGATTTACTTGCTCACTACTTTCACAATCATCTCTACATCTAAACACATTTTCACATATGATCTTTATTTGAATGAAAGCATTTTGAATCAAACGAGGTTTCCAAAATCGATGTAGTTTTTATTGTTGCACTAAGTAACCCACCCCTCTCAGTGCCGATTACAATCCTAACACCTTACATGGGCAATTGAGTATCGATAGAAGATTATTCGCTCCTAGTGTCATTAGTAAAATATCTCATGTGGTGTTGCCCAGGCAAATCCCTGGCCAGGGTCATTCAGATTAAGAGAGAAAGAGTTCTCCAGAAGAATCTAATTAAAGCGAGACTCAAGTAGATTCCATATGGGCCTGACAATACCATGCTCGTTATACGATCTCTAGGATATTAGATGGATAAAGAACTATAGATACATGATAACTAAGGATCGATAGGTCCAATGAATTGGATTCTCCTGTATCGTCTAGGGACTACAACATAGTGGCATAGTACGTCCGTAGTCGATGAGTCGAGTGAATTATTATGGAGATAATAATTCACTGAGTTAGAAGGAGTTCTAATAGGTATGACTCATGACTAGCCTGATATTGAGCTTAGAGGGTCACATACGTATGGTAGGTATTGCAATGAGTAGAGGTTCGGATATGAGATATTCGTTGGAGTCTATATCTTATAGGATATCTAGTAAGCCCCTGAATTATTGAATCCTATGGATGAGATCTAATAAGAGCTTATAAGAGATTATTAGGTGGAGATCCACTAATTAAAGAGGTTTTGGTAGTTTGATAGAGATCCAGTACTCAATAGGATAGGATCTATTAGGGTTAAGTTGATAGGGGACCTCTATAAATAGAAGGGAACTAATGTTGAATCTTAGATTTTGATGATGAAACTAATTGATAAAGTTATAATCTAATATGCATTTAAGTAATATAGGACTAGCTTCGATCAAGGAAAGATAAATTGATTAAAGCAGCAGAATCAAACGTTGGGCCGAAGTTAAACATGTCGGAAGATTGGACGTTAGGCTAGAGGAATGGTCGATGTGCCAGTAGAAGGCTTCGTACATGAGTGTTGGGAAATCTACGGTGACATCATATGTGTAGTAGAAGAATAGAAATAAAAATCACAGATTTCCTACAAAAAAAGAGGTTCTTATTGTCATGCAAAAGTTGGTGCACAGAACACGCGAAACCGAAAAATTACGCATATGAGAATTATTTAGGGAGATCGTATATCCCTAAATTCCTATAGATCTGTAGGACTGAATGAAGGAGTTCACGTATCCTCCTTTCTAGTGGTAATCCACATAGTAGGGGCTATGGCGACGCTCTTTAAATCGTTGCTCAAAACTCCTCGCTGTGCACACTATACAATCATGAAGGGGCTGGCCCTTCTTACTGTCCACATGCCCCAAACTAGGGCCACTGGCTGAGGAGGAGAGAGGAAGGAGAATAGGAGGTGGCTGTCAAAAAACCTTAGCATATGAGCCTTTGGTTCCCTTATATTTATAGAGGTCTCATATCAATTTAACCCTAATGGATCCTGCTTTATTGGGTATTGAATCTCCATCTAATTACCCAAGCCTCTTAGATTAGTGGGTTTCTACCCAATAATCTCTTATTAGCTCTTATTAGATCTTTTATATACGATCCAATAATTCAGAGGCTTAACGGATATCCAATAAGATAGGGGCTCCGATGGATATCTTATATCCGAACCTTTACTTGTTTCAACACCTACAATATGTGTGTGACCCTCTAGGCCCAATATCGAGCTGGTCTTGAGTCATACTTGTCAGAACTTTTTCTGGTTCAGTAAATTATTATCTTTATAATAATTCACTCAACTCATCTACTACGGACGTACTAAGCCACTACGTAGCTGTCCTTAGATGATACAGGAGAATCTAATCCTTTGGACCTATATGTCCTTAGTTATCATATACCTATAGTCCCTCATCCATCTAATTTTCTAGCGACCCTATATCGGGCATGGTGCTGTTAGGCCCACACGGTCTCTCCTTGAGTCTCGCTATAATCGGATTCTCCAAGAGAACATTTTCTCTCTCAATTCGAACAACCTTGGCCAAAGATTTGTTTGAGCAAGAATATATGAGATATTTCTCTCATGATACCACGAGCGGATGATTCTCTATTGATACTCAATAGCTCTCATAAGATTGGCTACTACTCCCAATGACCGACTGTACTATATCTGGAACTTCCAAGCCTATAAGTCTGATATCAAAGAGAAGAGTACTCATACAAGACATCCTTGGTGTCTCAAGTCTAATGACTAGATACACTATTAGGACTATAGAATCACTATTTGACAATAAGGTATCATCGATCATCCAGCATTCCATGGGCGAATCAATCAGTGAACCATTCTCCAATGAGCACCTGCATTATATCTTTAGTGTCCCCACATGAGTAGCTATGAGACTAGCTACCTCCATTATATGGATGGGTATATAATACATCAGTTTGTCTAGTTATCTCGATATCCTTCTCGAGTAACCGATGATTGAGATTATTTAGGGTATATGTTTAAAGGTAAATCGATCTCATTATCATGATCTCATGATGATCCAACTCCCATTGCATAGATTCGACTCCCAAAGCTGCTAGCGGGGGCAGTGGCTACCACCCACGATCGCATCGCCCATAGGTAAGGGCAGTGCCCCTCCCCGCTATGCCCTCGTTCATGGCCGCCACCGGCAGGGTGGCGACGGTTGCGATCGCAAACACAGCAGAAAGAGGGCTAGGGCTTTTTTTGTTAAAAGATAGTTTTGCCCCTAGGAATTTTAAAAATTCTAATTTTGTCCCTTCTGGCCGATTGATCAAAATGCCCTTCAGAATTCAGAAAGTTTCTTATATATCCCTAGTTTCAAAAAAATATTATTTAATTAAAAAGTTTTATTAACTATTATTATTATTTATCTAATAGTCCTATATAATAACATATACATGTAATGTATGATGTGAACGGATGATCATGGACCATGTGATGTGTGTGTACATGTGATTATTATTATTGGGGCCTGTGAGCCTCTATTTTTCTCATTTATTGTTAGGCCTATGTGTCTGTAATTATATTGCAATTACATGAGGAGGTGTAGTGGGAGCGTGGAAGTGATAGCGAGACCCACAAGGCCGAGACGGATGATTGCGATGCATGGAGATGCGTCGAGATGCCAATGGAACCGACGAGGACGAGATGGACAATCATAGGGCAGAGATGCATCGCTACACACATAGATCTTGATGTGAGTAATTGGGCCCACTGGCTCGGGCTTGATCATATTAGGATGTGGTCCATGATCATCTGGTGTGATTGCTTATGTGATGTGTGATTGATTATACACCTACTAGATATGTATATATATTTGCCTGCGATGTAGATATATATTAAATATGTATGTGTGTGACATGTCATATTAAGAGACCGAATAAAAAATCCCCTCTCTCGATAATATTAAGTCAGTAAACATGAGGTAATTAGATTGACCCACGTGGTCTTCCATCGTTATAGGTAAGAATTGATTCTCGGTATATGTTGAGTTGGTCGAGTCCCTCGAGACTTACCAATATCGCGATTCGCTATCTTATCTATGACATAGAATGTCACCGGTGACCTGAGGATATGGTATGCTTGGTCGAGTCCCTCGAGGGTATATCATCGAATCAGACTCATCTTGTAACGATGGTAATGACTTAACCGAACATCATGGTTGGTCGAGTCCCTCAAGGCCATGGTGGTTCAGAGGCCGAATAGGACGGGAATCACAAGGAGTTATGATCGGCAAGAGTTGCCTACCTTTTGGGCTTAGTATGATTGATTGAGTCCCTCAAGATTACACTAAGATACTGACTGGATCTCCATCCCCACTAGAAGTCTGTCGGAGACTTCCGTTTCACGTGCTGAGGGTGTCGTGTGACTCGCTAGAAAAATAGTGGGAGCACATCAAGATAGAAGTCCATATATTGATTATTTATATTTATACAAAATCTACATGTTATTTATTTTTACTGAATCTTTATTTTTTAGAAAATATCTCTATTAGACTCTCTATGTGGCATATTTGATGCCAACCACCTCATTTGTCTAAATTATACGGATTGGCTCCGTAACTTAAGAATAGTTCTCACAGTAGAGAAAATCGCATATGTCCTTGATATAGTGATGCCTACGCCCAAGGAAGGGGCAAACGAGGATAAGATCGCTCGCTACGTGAAGTACACAGATGACTCCACTCTTGCTCAGTATTATATGTTGGGCTCCATGACTCTCAAGTTATAGAGATAACATAAAAAAATAGATGGCAGATCTATACTCTTATAGCTCTACAAATTGCTTGAGGAATAGGGAAGAATTTAACGATATGAGATATCAAAGAGTCTCTTCCATACTAGGCAAGGGCAAGGGCAGACCGGGTAAAGCAAAGGTTGCTACGAAGGACCAAACAAAAGACAAAAGCTAATGCTTCCACTACGACAAAGACGGGTACTGGAAGAGAAACTGCAAAGAGTACATTACAGAGAAAATGAAACAAAAGCTTAGAGAAGTTTCAGATATACATTTATGATTAGTCTCTATTTGTCAGACTCATATGATAACATTTGGGTATTAGATACCGATCATGTTTATCATATCTATAATTTGTTGTAGGTATGGCAAGATCTAGGAGATTGATGAGAGGCAAGATGGACCTCAATATGGGTAATGAAGCAAGAGTTGCTGCTATTGCTATTAGCGAGATTAGCCTATGTCTACCTGGTGGAGCTACTATTGCATTAGATACATGTTATTTTATTCTCTCTATCATCAAAAACGTTATTTCTATTTTATGTTTGACATTGAACAGTTATAAAGTAGTTTTTGAGAACAATAGTTGTTCAATTATTAAGGATGATGAGATCATCACGAGAGGAACATTGCATAATGGTTTAATTATGATAGATACTACATACATTATGAATGTAATTGTGTCTAAGAGGAAATGAGATGAGGTGAATAGTATATACTTATGACATTGTAGGCTAGGTCATATCCATGAGGGAAGGATTCAAAAGTTGTTTATAAATGGATACATAGATCCATTTGACTATGAGTCCAATACAACTTGCGAACCTTGTTTTCGTAGAAAGATGACCAACTCTCCATTTAGTAAAATTGGAGAGAGAACCACTGAGTTGTTGGAACTCATACATAGTGATGTATGTGGTCCCATGTTGACTCGTGCCATAGGTGGTTATTCCTACTTTATTATTTTTATTGACGATTTCTCTAGGCTCGAACATATATACTTGATGAAATATAAGTCTGAAGCCTTCGAGAAATTCAGGGAGTATTAAAATGAAGTAGAGTTTTAGACTGGAAAGAGTATCAAGACTCTTTGATCTTATCGAGGAGGTAAGTACTTGAGTATAGAGTTCACTCAGTCCTTCAAGGACCATGAGATTCTGTCCCAGTGGACACCTCCTTATACACCCTAACTCAATGGTATATTTGAAAGGAGGAATCACACACTGTTAGATATGGTGTAGTCCATGATGAGTTTCGCCGATCTACCCGTCTCATTCTGGGGATATGCCCTAGAGTCTATAGCTTACCTTCTGAATAGAGTTCCAACTAAGTTGGTAGTGTCTATACTATATGAGATATGGAAAGAGAAGCCCGATCTTAAGGTTGTTAAGATTTGGGGCTGCCCTACCCATGTTAAGAGACACAACCATGACAAGTTGGAATCTGGGATGGAACAGTGCAAGTTCGTGGGATACCCCAAGGAAACTTATGGGTATTATTTCTATCACTCCAAGGACCAAAAGGTCTTTATAGTCAAGAGAGTAGTGTTCCTTGAGAAGGAACACATTCTTGGTGGAGATAGTAGGAGCGTGATAGAGTTAAGTAAGGTTGGAGAACCTAGCTCAAGTACCATTCCACAACTAGAGTCTTTTTAGGTACCTAGGACACAAGTTCCGACTTTACATAGGTTCAGAAGAGTATCCCATCCTTCTGAGAGATATATGGCACATATCAAATGAGAGGATATCGAGGATATTGATCCTTAGACCTACGAGAAGCCTATTATAAGTATTGACTTCAGGAAGTGGTAAGTAGCCATGAATTCAAAGATGGATTTCATGTACTCCAACAAGGTTTGAAACTTAGTTGATGCACCCAAGGGTATTGTACCTATTGACTGCAAGTGGATCTTCAAAAATAAGAACAGAGTCAAAGAAAAGGTAGAGACCTATACAGTAAGGCTAGTGGCTAAGGAGTATCATCAAAGCCAAGGTATTGACTATGACAAAACCTTCTCATCCGTAGCCATGCTAACATCCATTTGAATTCTATTGGCTATTGTAGCACACCTTGATTATGAGATCTGTCAGATGGATGTGAAAATTGTATTCCTCAATAACAACATCGAGAAGGAGGTATATATGATACAGTCTAAGGAATTTATGTCCAAGGACAGTCCAGATAAGGTGTGCAGGTTGCTTAGATCCATCTATGGACTGAAGCAAACTTCCTAAAGTTGGAACATAAGATTTGATGAGGGATCAAATCTTATAACTTCGTTAAGAATGAAGATGAGCCTTGTGTGTACAGGAAGATAAGTGGGAGCGCTATTACCTTCTTGGTGTTATACATGGATTACAACCTAATCATTGAGAATGATGTAAGAATGCTCTCCATGGTAAAGGCTTAGCTATCTAAATACTTCATCATGAAGGATTTAGGAGAAGCATCCTACATATTGGGGATTCAGATCTATAGAGATAGATCTAAGTGGATGCTTGGCTTATCCTAGTCCCGATACATAGACACCATTATCAAAAGATTTGGCATAGAAAATTCCAAGAGAAGTCTCATATCGATGAGACATAGCTTATCACTTTCTAGGAGTATGTCCCCAAAGGCTCCAAGAATAGGCACACATAGATAGGATACCCTATGCCTCAACAATAGGGTTTATCATATATACTATACTATGTACCAGGCTTGATACAGTGCATGCTCTGAGTGTCACGAGCAGGTATCAGGCGGATCCAGGCTTGGACCATTGGAAAGCAATAAAGTGTATCCTTAAGTACTTGAGAAGGATTAAGGATGTTTTACTAGTATATGAAGAAAGTAGCTTTAGAGTTGAGAGCTACACGGTCTTGAGCTTCCAGTTCGATGTCAATAATGACAAGTCTAATTCAAGATATATACCCTAAATGGAGGAGTAGTATGTTGAAAAAGTTTAAAGAAAGATACTATTGCTGACTCGACCATAGAGGCGGAGGACATTACTATGATAGAGGCAGCAAGGGAGAGAGTTTGGATGAAGCAGGTCATCACAAAATTGGGAGTCATGCTGAGCAACGAGGAGTTGATTCCCTTATATTGTGACAACTACGAGGCGATTGCGCAAATAAGGGAACCCAGGTCTCATCAGACATGTTCTAAGGAGGTTCTAGCTTATTAGAGAGATCATGACCCAAAGAGATGTAGTAGTAGAAAGAGTTCCATCCAAAGATAATATTGTAGATCCACTGATAAAGCCATTAACTCAGATTGTCTTTGAGCATTACAGAGGTCTGATGGGGATCAGACACGTAGGTGATTTGCCTTTAGGTCAAGTGAGAGATTGCTAATTATAGATGCTCTACAAGCCAATCACGTGAGTGATGACACCTGTAACACGCTACATCAATCTCTTTGCTTATGATTGTTAGCATTTTCTCATATTATCTGGATGTATATTGTGATGTCCTTGGATCTGTGCAATGTGAATCGGATCATGATGAGATTATGATAATGAGACTGATTCACCTTTAAACACAAACCCTAAATAATCCTGGTCATAGGTTACTCAAGAGGGACATCGAGATAACCGGACAGACTGGTGTGTTGTATTCCTGTCTATATGATGGAGGTGGTTGGTCTTGTTAGGATTTGAGTGGTACTAAGAGGGGGGGGGAGAGGTTGAAGTAGTGTAGCGAATTAAAACTCGTAAACTTGAAAGCGAATTTGGATATAGTTGATTCGTATGGAAATTTTGATCCGATGAAATTTGGATTTAGCTAAAATGGTTCGAGTGAATGCAATTGAGAGTAGGGAGAAGAAAATCGAGTGATTTACAGCTAAGTAAAGATAAGATGCAGAATATTTAAAACCTCACAACCAAAGTACACAGTGATGTATAGTGGTTTGTTCGAAAGACCTATGTCCACTTCTGAAGCCTCCGCCGATGAGTCTCCTAACTTTCACTATCAAATCTCTTGAAGGGGAAGGACCAAATACCTCTCTTACAAACTTTTACAAGTGGTTCACTCTCTTATAGATTTTTTACAAAGAAAGAAGGAGGTGAATACTTAAGCTATTAAAATAATACTTTGCTATAGCTTTGACTTAGTTTTCAACTTCTCAAAAAGGTGCTTTCTCAGCTGAGAAAAGAGAGGTATTTATAGACTCAATTTGGCTTTAAAAAATAGAGCCAAAAAGTATCCCATCTCGAGTTTATCGGGTACTGGCGGTACCACCGCCTGGCACTAGCAGTACCACCGCCTTGTCATGTGGCCATTACCCTCTCCCAACAAAATCGACTTGCCGAGTGTGCAGCACCAACGCTTATTAGACTCAAGACCTCCCCTTTTCTTACCAATGTGGGACTAAATGTATCTTGCCTACCCCCTCTTGGGGTGCACCCCCTTTGGGGTGCATGGCTGCCTACCCCCTCTGGGGCGCACCCCCACCTAGGGTGGTTGACGTGATACCCCTCTGGGGTGATCACCATGACATCCTTGAGAATTCACCCTACCTACCCCCTTTGGGGCACTTGGCGTGACATTTTCCCCCACCCAATCTCGTGACGTCCTCGTCACGGACTGGCCACCCTGCTTACCCCTTCTAGGACGCTCAACGTGGACACCCCCTCTAGGATGATTGGTGAAGGCTAGGGGTTGCTCTGATACCACTTGTCACGTGGCCATTACCCTCTCCCAATAAAATTGCCTTGTCGAGTGTGCAGCGCCAACGCTTATAAGGCTCAAGACCTCCCCTTTCCTTACCAATGTGGGACTAAATGCACCTTGCTTACCCCCTCTTGGAGCGCACCCCCTTTGGGGTGCACGGTTGCCTACCCCGTTTGGGGTGCACCCCCACCTGGGGTGCTCGGCATGATACCCCCTTTGGGGTGATCACCATGACATCCTTAAGAATTCACCCTGCCTATCCCCTCTAGGGCGTTTGGCATGATAGCTTGGCACTAGCGGTACCATCGCCTGCCAGGCATTAAATTTGGTGGTACCACCATTGACCTAGGATGGTACCACCACCTAGAATACTTAGGAAGTTATTCCCAGGGTAGTGCTACTGCTTGGGTCTGGCGGTGCCACCGCCAAACTGTTCCAACAAGGCTGAATGGGCCCTAACTTCGATCTAAATTAGTCCAAATAAGGCCCAATTGGCCCCTACCAGGGTTAAACAAGATTATTACCTAATCCTTACCCTAATTACGTGCTCACTACGAAATTAAAATATAATTCTATGCAATTTTAGATCGACAATGTCAAGTCTTCTTCCGGTGAGCTTTTTGGTGAACTTCCGGCAAACTTCCGACACTCCCTCGGGCTTCTCCTGCGGGCTCCCAATAGGCTCCCAGACTCTATGCCGAGTTCAACGAGTCTTTGGCAAGCTTTTAAACCTTCTCGGTGAGCTCTGTGAACCTCCGACGATATTTCTGGTGAACTTCCGAAACCTTCGGTAAGTCCTCGATTCTTTCTCGGTTGGTTCTGGTAGCACTTCCGATGATTCTTCGGACTTCCGGTGGACTCTCGAACTCCCAACAACTTGACTCCGGTAATTTGCTTTATGTCTTCAAGCTATTGTAGTTAATCCTGCATACTTATCTTAATAATATGGATTAGATCAAATAACCTATCAATTGATAACATCATCAAAATATGAGATTCAATAATCTTCCCCCTTTTGATAATGATAATCAATTGATGACGGAGTTAATCTTAACTTCCCCTATCTATATGCCATATTATGAGAAAGAAAAAAAATGCTTGAATTCAATATCTTTGAATTCAAACCGAAACCGATAAGTTTCATCCGTTGAACTTATCATCATGCTTAACAAGCATGTTCTTTCATCCATAAATATGAAACTTCATATTTTTCACAATGTCATAATACTTATTTTTAAGTTGAATGATAGACATTCATCATTTCGATAAGAGATACCAATTATTGTTTGAAATACAATATGTATCAAATAATATCGATATAAAAACCATAAATGCAAGGTATGATATCATTAAGCGATACATCATCAAATGATAACTTATCATATCAATGAAAGATATCAATTATTAAACATGACATGATAGCAATCTCTCAAAAATTTACATTTTAAGCATTTGAGATATATTGCGATACATTACGATGCTTTTAAGGATAGCAATCAATTTTTGATTACAAAGCATGGCACAAGCAATCATAAAAAAATGTTAATTTATTTTGGCATTATTCTTCTCAATGTGATCAAGTCATCAATTCATTTGCTATATTCTTCTCCCCCTTTGTCATCAACAAAAAGGTGATGAATTCGTAATAACATGATAAAAGTAGTCACATATAGTATCATAATGCTGGTCATTTATAATATATCAAAATAAGAATGAGACTCCCATATGTCATGGAGGATGGATAAGCCCAAAAGGCGATTTGATCATTTTTAATCATGTTTATGAAATCCAAAAATTGATCAATCTTCATTTATCAAGCTACAACTTGACATTTATGAATTTATGAAATGAAACATGCTTAAAGGAGGTGGAGAGAGTATAAAATCAATTTTACTATATCATTAAGATCCATTATTCGAAGAAGACACAAATCATTATAATATCATGAAAGCGTCATCAAGATTAAAAATATTACGATCGAAGGATAAAAAAAAGAGAGCGCTCCATTTAAAAGATGTTATTCAAAATCCGAATAGATGATATCATGAAGATACCTAAAGTTGAAAATTTTCAGAAAGAAACATACAACATCATATATTAGGATAATTTCAAAAGTATGTCAAAGTAGCATAGAGGTTTACAAGAGTCAAAAGGTTCAATACAATAGTTATTCCTCGGGTGGAATACCAAAATGCCTATACAAGTGATCTAGCTTCTGGTTCATCTGTCGTACTTCACTCAAAATTTCAGCTTGCTGTGATTTGATTTGATTTATTTTTATCATGATTGGATCTTCAATGGATGGAGTAGGAGCTAGTTCTGATGGTGCTGCACCAAAGTGACTAGGAGGAGGAGATTCACTTCCCCAAAAGATTGGTGTTTCAGGTTGTTCTACTAGAGGGGGAGCTGGTGGATTGGTCATTCTAGGCTGCCTAGTCCATATTCCATTTCTAAAAATGCATCTAAATCTCTTGAGCAAGTTTCTTTTAATAATGTTATATCTATCTACTTTTATCACTTTTTTATCGGGTGATATTCTAATATTATGTGCATGTAGCAATCTAGTGATTAACCCCCCATATGGTAACATCAAGTCTTTAGACATTATTTTTATCATATGTTGCTGGATCATGTATTCAAAATAGTTATTTTGTCCGATCATTATCCAATACATGGTACCTAACTCTATTTGACTAATCTCATCATGGTGATATTGTTTAGGAATAAGGATGCTTATGATGATGTGATGAAGAATTTTAGAACTAAAAGGTAACAAATGTTCATAGCTTTTAGGACTATGCCTAGGTTAGGATTTGTTAAAAAAAGTCCCTAAAGCTTCGGAGTAGATTACTCCAATTACATCCATATCCCACTATCCTCTAAAATAACAATCCCCTATTCTTTTCAGAGATTCTAATTAGCTCACATATTATACTATCAAAAATTCAAATTCGGGTTCCTAAAAGGTCGGTTGTCATGTTATCATCATCCAGGCTTAAATTTTCATAAAACAACCTAACTAACCTAGGGTAAATTGATTCATCGATTTGTAAGATGGGCAAGACATCCAAATCAGCAAACCACCTAATGGGTTCTAGGTTTCCTAGTTCACCTAAATCAATATGTTTTCCCTTATGCACGGTTCTTGCTTTTAAACTAGGGTACTTAAGGGCTACTTCATTAGATCTAAAAAGGGATGGGTCATATGAATCTCCTACTATCCTTTTTCCTTATTCCCTAGATGATCTCCTCGGAGCCATATCTAATCATAATGATAGAGTAAGAAAAATTTTAAAGAATAGGCCATGTATTAAGAAGAATAAAAAAAATTTCAAATATTACCTTATATGAGATTTCTTGGGAGGTAGAGGTCTTGATCCAAGTTGGAACCTTCTCTTAGTCTTCTAAAGGGAGAGAATGAGGTTTAGAGAGGATGAGAAGAGGGTTTGGGAGCGGTTCCATAGGTTGGGGGTGGTTCCACCGTCGACCCTAACTCCCCTTTATATAAGGGGGCTCTCAGGCAGTGCCACCACCTAGGAACAGAAAGCCCAGGTGGTGCCACCGCTGGCACCCTTAGATAGTTTTTTTTTATTTTTTTATCCTCTATTTTACAGAAGTTTAATGTGCTTGATTAAAATAGAATGATGCTTGTATCACTCTTTAAGATGTCATAAGGTAATACAAAATCAGAAAGGATGAAGTCAAATCCACGAAAACCGAAAAGATGATAAATTTTTTCGAAAAAGTCATAAAATAAACTCATTCATGAGGACAATTCAACATGCCTAATTTCCTTCTAATAAAGTTAAATTATTTTTCATTTAAGGGTTTTATGAAAATATCCGCTAATTGGTGTTTCGTATCAATAGATTCTAGAATGGCATCATTATTATTGACATGATCTCGTATGAAGTGATATCTAATATCAATATGCTTAGTTCTAGAGTGTTGAATATAATTTTTGGTTAGACAAATAGCACTAGTGTTATCACATTTTATGGAAATATTCTTTAAATAAATTTCATAATCTTCTAATATATTTTTCATCCAAATAACTTGTGCACAACATGTACTAGCGGCTATGTATTTGGCTTCGACCGTAGATAGTGCAACCTAGTTTTGTTTCTTGTAAGACTAAGAAACAAGTGCATGTCCTAAAAATTGATATATTTCGGATGTGCTTTTTTCTATCTATTCTACATCCACCAAAATCGGCATCCGCATAAGCTATTAAATCAAAGTTATCAGATTTTGGATACCATAATCCTAGATTAGGAGTTCCTTTAAGATATCTAAGGATTCTTTTAATGGCCTTAAGATGAGACAACTTAGGATTAGCTTGAAATCTAGCGCAAAGTCCTATACTAAATATAATATCGGGTCTAGTTGCGGTGAGGTAAAGTAAACTACCAATCATTCCCATATATATTTTTTGATCAAAACTTTCTCCACTTTCGTCCACGTCTAACTTAGTGGAGGTATTCATAGGAGTGTTGATGGCTTTTGAACTATACATATTAAATTTTTTTAACAATTCTAAAGCATATTTGGTTGACTAAGAAATATAACATCACTAAGTTGTTTAATTTGTAATCCTAAAAGGAAGGTTAGCTCACCCTTTAGACTCATTTCAAACTCTTGGCTCATACACTTGGAAAATGATTCACATAACAATTCGTTTGTAGAACCAAATATAATATCATCAACATAAACTTGAACAATAAGAAAATTATTTTTAAAATATTTAATAAACAATGTAGTATCGACCTTACCTTTAGTAAAATTATTCAAAATAAGAAAGAAACTGAGCCTCTCATACCAAGCTCTAAGGGCATGTTTTAATCCATAGAGAGCCTTAGTTAATTTAAAAACATGATTAGGAAGAAGAGAGTTTTTAAATCCGTATGGTTGTTCGACATACACTTCTTCGAAAATAAAGCCATTTAAGAAAGCACTTTTGACATCCATTTGAAAAGGCATAAAGTTATTACTACTAGATTAGGCAAAGAGTATCCTAATGGCTTCTAATCTTGCCATAGGAGCGAAGGTTTCTTCGTAATCGATACCTTTTTCTTAGTTGAAACCTTTGGCCACTAATCTAGCCTTGTTTCTAACCATGATACCACATTCATCTTGCTTGTTTCTAAAGGTCCATTTAGTACCAATAACTAAATGTTTACTGGGTCTAGGAACAAGTTTTCATACCTCATTCCTATCAAATTGATTCAATTCTTCTTGTATTGCGATAACCTAAGAATCATCTTTCAAGATATCATCAATGTACTTAGGTTCAATTTGAGAAAGAAAAGCGGCATGGGCACAAAAATTTTTAAAAGAGGAATGAGTTTGAACCTCTTTTGATGTGTCTCCTATAATTAGCTCCTTAGGATGGTCATCTACATACTTCCATTCCTTAGGTAAGGAAAATTTGGAAGAAGATGCATCCAAGTTGCTATTTTAAGGAGAGGATTCATTCAAATTTAAACCATCAAAACCAAGATCATCATCAAAATCATTTTTCTTAAATTCGGAAACTTCCTTAAAAACTACATAAATAAACTCTTCTATAACTAACGTTCTTTTGTTAAAAACATGAAAAGCTTTAGAAACAGAAGAGTAACCAAGAAAGATGCCTTCATCGGATTTAGCATCGAATTTTCCTAAGGCATCCTTTTTATTCAAGATAAAGCATTTGCAACCGAAAACTCTAAAGTAAGAAACATTAGGTTTTTTGTTATTCCACAATTCATATGGAGTCTTGGATAGAGATGGACTTACTAGAACCCTATTTATGACATATCAAGCCGTATTAATGGCTTCGGTCCAAAAATATTTGGGTAAGCTATGTTCATTTAACAAGGTTCTTGCCATTTCCTATAAATTTCTATTCTTTCTTTCTTCTACTCCATTTTATTGAGGATTTCTTAGAGTAAAAAAGTTGTGGTTATATCCATTAGATTCATAAAATGTTTGGAAGTTATGGTTTTGGAATTCTCCATCATGATCACTCAGAATCGATGAAATCATGAAACCCTTTTCGTTTTGAGCAAGTTTACGAAATTTAGAGAAGCATCTAAAGTAATCACTTTTGTGAGTCAAGAAATAGGTCCAAGTGTATCTACTATAGTCATCTACAATTACAAAGGCATATTTGCTACCTCCTAGGCTCATTGTGTTAATTGGTCTAAACAAGTCCATATGGATCAATTGCAATGGTCTAGAGGTGCTAATTTGATTTTTTGGTTTGAAACTACTTTTTATTTGCTTTCCTAGTTGACAAGCATCACATACTTTATCTTTGACAAACTTGATATTAGGAATTCCTCATACTAGTTCTCTAGATGAAATTTTAGATGTTAGTTTCATGCTTGCATTGCCTAATCTCCTATGCCAAAGCCAAGTATCATCATTCAGAACGGAAAAACACATTTTATTATTAAGTTCATTAATGTTAATAGTGTAGATATTATTTTGTTTTAAGGCAATCATGGATATGTTGTTGTTTAGTTTTTCAATAATGCAAGTATTAGATTCAAATCTAATGATGTAACCTTTATCACATAATTGACTAATGCTCAAAAAATTATATTTTAATCCATCAACTAGTAACACATCATCAATTAAAAAACTTAATTTGTTACCTATGGTTCCCTTGCCAATGATTTTACCCTTGTTGTTGTCTCCGAAGGTGACTTACCTGCTAGTCATATGTGCCCTGCAAGCCAATCACATGAGTGATGGCACTTGTGACTTGATATATTCTTTTTTTCTGTGTATTATTAGGCATTTTATCACTTTATCTTGTGTGTTGCATATATTGTGATGTCCTTGGATCTGTACAATGGGAATCAGATTGTGACGAGATCACGATAATGAGACCGATTCACCTATAAATATAGACCCTAAATTATCCTGGTCATAGGTTACTCGAGAAGGACATCGAGATAACCGGATAGATTGGTGTGCTATATACTCGTCCATATGATGGAGGTGGCTGGTCTCATAGCTACTTGTGTGGGGACACTAAGGGTACAGTGCATGTGCTCATTGGGGAATGAGTTCACTGATTGATCCGCCTACGGAATACTGGATGGTTATTGATACCTCACGTCAGATAAGGATTTCGTAGTCCCAGTAGTGTATATGGTCCTTAGACTTGAGACACCAAGGATGTCCTGTATGAGTACTCCACTCTTTGATACTGGACTTATTAGTTTGGAAAGTTTCAGATCTAGTACAGCTGGTCATTGGAAGTGGTAGCCAACTTTACGAAGGCTATTGAGTATCAATAGAGGATCATCTGCTCTCGGTATCATAAGAGGAATATCCCATGTGTTCTTGCTCGAACAAATCCTTGGCCAAGGTTATTTGGACTGAGAGAGAAAGGGTTCTTCGGGAGAATCCGATAAGAGCAAGACTCGAGGAGAGACCGTATAGGCCTGACAGCACCATGCCCGGTATAGGGTCTCTGGGATATTAGATAGATGAGGGACTATAGATACATGGTAACTGAGGATAGATAGGTCCAAAGGATTGGATTCCCTTGTATCGTCTGGGGGCCGCGGCGTAGTGGCCTAGTACGTCCGCAATCGATGAGTTGGGTGAATTATTATAGAGATAATAATTCACTAAGTCAGAAGGAGTACTGACAAGTATGACTCACAGCCAACTTGATATTAGGCCTAGAGGGTCACACACATATGGTAGGTGTTGCGACGAGTAGAGGTTCGGATATAAGATATCCGCTGAACCCCCTATCGTATTGGATATCCATTAAGCCGCTGAATTATTAGATCCTGAGATGAGATCCAATAATTGCTAATAAGAGATTATTGGATAGAGACCCACTAATCCAAGAGGCTTGGGTGATTGGATGAAGATCCAATACCCAATAGGGCAAAAAGATCCATTAGGGTTTTCAAGGGGACTCTATAAATAGGAGAGAACCAAAGCTCTATAGGCTGAGGGTTTCTTTTGGTAGCCACCTCCTGTTCTCCTCTCCCCAGAGAGAGAGTTGCATCGTCACAATCTCTACCATGTGGATACTGCTAGAGAGGAAGACGCTTGACCTCCTTCATCCTCTCCCACAGATTTGTAGGAATTCAGGGATATACGATCTTCCTAGGTATCTTCTTTTACACGTGCAGTTTTGCAGATTTGTTTTCGACGCACCGATCTTTGCACGATGACGGAAACTTTCTATGGGAAATCTGGGGTGTTTTATTTTCTATTCTTCCGCTGCGCATGTGATGTCGCTCCCCTAAAGGATTTCCCAATAATACCCTTCTTCTTTGCCTGTGAGCATAGAGAATTTAGATAGATCTCCGGTCATGTGCCTTGAGCATCTAGTATTAAGATATCATCTCTTGTTTCTAGCTTGTGATGGTTAGTGTGTCTACAAAAAAGGAACCCATATCAATTTATGTGGACTAATTTTCTTAAATGAACATTTATAAACAATATGTCCAGGTTTATAACAAAAATTACATTTCAAATGAGGTGATACATATAATGTGAGTCCTTTAATGAAGGTGGTAGGATTTTAGTGAGATCCACTCATAAATCCAATTTCACTTCTATTTGTGACGTGACCCTTGTTTGCAAGGATCATGTTCAAGCCCTTCCTACTGACCTTAAACTTATTTAGGGTCTCTTTAAGTAGCAAGTTCTCAATTTTTATTGCTTCTAAGTGTTCACACTTAGAGCATGGAGGTGAAGAGGGAGTTTGTGTTAGGATTAGAGTGGCACTAAGAGGGAGGGGGGGAGGGGGTGAATTAGTGCAGCGGATTAAAACTAGTAAGTTTGAAATCGATTTTGTAAATAGCTAGTTTGTATAGAGATTTCGATTCAACGAAAAATGACTTAGTTAAAGTAGCTCGAGTAAAGGAGATGAAGACTGAACGATTTATAACTAAGTAAAGAAATGATTTAGAAATTTAAACACTCACACATTCAAGGAACACCACGATATATAGTGGTTCGATCAAATGACCTACATCCACTTTCGAAGCCTTCTTCGATGAGGCTCCCAACTTCCACTAGCAAGTCACTTTGATAGGGAAGGGCCAAATACCTCTCTTACAACCTTCTTACAAGTGGTTCACACTCTTACAGATTTTTGCAAAGAGAGGGAGGTGAACACTTAAACTATCGAATTTAAAGTTTGCTATGGCTTTTGCATAATTTCTAACTCTCAAAAGGTTGCTCTCTTAGTTGAGAAAAGAAGGGTATTTATAGACCCCAAGAGGATTCAAATTTGGGCTCCAAATTTAAATTACTTTTGGGTTTCCCGGTGCTAGCGGTGCCATCGCTTGTCAGTTGTCAGACTGACAGAGTACAAGGCGGTGCCACCGCTCAGCTAGCCCAACGGTGCCACCGCTTGGGCTTGCAGCCCAACGACAGTACCACCGCCCAGCCTGGCAGTGCCACCGCTTGGGCTCTCGGGCTTTAGGCGGTGCCATCGCCTAGCCTGGGCTCTCGAGTGCTGGGCGGTGCCACCGCCCGAGCCTTTCAGCAAAGCTGAATAGGCCATATTTTTGGCCCAAATTAGCCCAATAAGGGCCCGATTGGCCCCTATTAGGTTAAAAAAAAGATTATTTCCTAATCCTTATCTTAATTACATACTAACTACGAATTGAAACATAATTCTAAATGATTTAAACTGACATTCTTCAAGTCTTCTCTTCCGATGAGCTTTCTGATGAATTTCCGGTGGACTTCCGACACTCCTTTGGATTTCTTCCGACGGACTCCCAATAGGCTCCTGGATTCTGTGGTGAGTTCAACGAGTCTTTGGCAAGCTTCCGAACCTTCTTGGTGATCTCTGTGAACCTCTGACGATCTTTCTAGTGAACATCTGAAACATTCGGCAAGTCCCTGATTCTATCTGGGTTGATTTCGACAATACTTTCGATGATCCTTCGGACTTCTGGTGAACTCTTGAACTCCCAGCGAGCTTGACCTCGGTAAATCGCTTTATGTTTTTATCCTATCGTAGTTAATCATGCACACTTATCTCGATAATATGGATTAGAACAAATAATTTACCAATTGACTTCATCATCAAAATCTGAGATTTAACAATCTCCCCCTTTTTGATGATGATAATCAATTGATGATGGAGTTAATCTTAACTCCCCCTATCTATATGCCATATTATGAGATTGTAAAAAATACTTGAATTCAATCTTCTTGAATTCATCCCAAACCTGATAAGTTTCATTCATTAAACTTACTATCATGCTTAAAAAGCATAATCTTTCATCCATAAATACGAAACTTCATATTTTTCACAATGTTATGGCATGATATGTATTTTCTAGTCGAATGATAGACATTCATCATTTTGACAAGAGAAACTAATCACAAATTGAATTACCACAAGGATCAAATGATATCAATGAAGTGCACAAGATCAAGGCATAATATCAAATAAAATATTAGCTTATCATATCAATAAAAAGGAACCCAATTTTTAAACATGATATGATATCGATCTCAAACACTTAGAATTCAATCTTCTTAATACTATGCAAGACATTTTATCAAGTTATTTTCATATGTCATCAATTTACACATTCTTCTCCCCCTTTGTCATCAACAAAAAGGAGGTGAAGTAGTCACCACAAGGTATCATACCACAAAAAAAAATGAGTGGTCAATTATCAAGTATATGATAAATGAGTTGAACATAATGCAAAATATGTCATCCTTGATGGATAAATTCAAAAAATATTTGGATCATTTTTATTCATGTTCATGAGATCCGAAAAAAAAACATTAGAGTTTCAAAATGCTCATGAAGAATACATACATGAAAATTTTAAGACTCAATTTTTGATTGAGAATTCAAGCATAGAATTGTGAAAGGATAGATCATTAAAGTCATTCATCAAAGATTTCATATTTTAAGATAAACTCCATGAGAATGAGATGTCAAAATTCATAAAACTTCAATGAATGAAATATATCAATATCAAAAAATTTGAAGGAAAAAATTCGACATGGCATTCTTGTAATGATTCATGAGGAGGAAGTTATAAAACCTTGAATCATACTGATTAGCACAAGAATAAAAATAAAAAATGAACATTTAAGAAGTTAATTTTGCACAATTCATGACATTAATTTATGCATAAATTAAGCTTCATATAAAATGCAAGTCATGAAATATCTTTAGTCATACTTAAAGGAGGGTATAAAATCAATTTTTACTACATCATTAGTATCCACTATTTAAAGAAAGAGGAAAACAACATCATGATAGCTTTCATCAAGATTATGATCGAAAGATAAAAATGTGAGCTCCATGATATAAGGATGTCATCAAAATGTGAAAGTATAATATCAATGTGAAACTATCAAAACTGAAAATTTAATCATTTCATCAAAAGTCATGACACAACTCAAAAATTTATCAATTGAAGAGGAGAATCAAAATAGGAAGATAAAAATGAGAGCTTTCATCAAAATGCCAAGATGATATTGTAAAGATGTCATTAAAAAATGAAGAGATAATATTAAGATGATACAATCAAAACCAAAGTTGAAAAATTTTGGAAAAAAAACATACAACATCATGTATTAGAACAATTTAGCATGCCTAATTCTCTTCTAATGAAGTCAAATTGTTCTTCATTTAGGGGTTTTGTGAAGATGTCTACTAATTGATGTTTTGTATCAATAAATTCTAGAATGACATTATTATTATTGACATGATCTCGTATAAAGTGATGCCTAATGTCAATATGCTTAGTTCTAGAGTGTTGAATTAGACTTTTAGTTAGACAAATAGCTCTTGTATTATCACATTTTATGGGAATGTTCTTTAAATAAATTCCATAGTCTTCTATCGTGTTTTTCATCCAAACAACTTATGCACAACATGCACTTGCAGTTATGTATTTGGCTTCCGCCATAGATAGTGCAACCGAATTTTATTTCTTGGAAGTCCAAGAAACAAGTGCATGTCCTAAAAATTGGCATGTTTCGGATGTGCTTTTTCTATCTATTTTACATCCACCAAAATCTGCATCTGCACAGGCTTTTAAATCAAAGTTATCGGATTTTGGATATCATAATCCTAGATTAAGAGTTCCTTTAAGATACCTAAGGATTCTTTTAACAGCTTTGAGGTGAGATAACTTAGGATTAGCTTGGAATCTTGCACATAGACCTACACTAAACATGATATCTGGTCTAGTTGCGGTGAGGTAAAGTAAGCTACCTATCATTCCCCTATATGTTTTTTGATCAAAATTTTCTTCACTTTCATCCAAGTCTAACTTGGTGGAAGTACTCATTGGAGTGTTGATGGCTTTTGAACCATCCATGTTAAATCATTTTAATAATTCTAATATATATTTTATTTGATTAAGAAATATACCATCACTAAGTTGTTTAACTTGCAATCTTGAAAAGAAGGTTAATTCTCCCATTAGGCTCATTTCAAATTCATGACTCATACACTTAGTAAATGATTTGCATAGTGATTCATCCGAAGAACCAAAAATAATATCGTCAACATAAATTTGAATAATAAAAAAATTATTTTTAAAATATTTGATAAATAATGTAGTATCAACCTTGCCTTTAGTAAAATTATTTGAAATTAAGAAAGAACTAAGCCTCTCATACCAAGCCATAGGGGCATGTTTTAATTCATAGAGAGCCTTAGTTAGTTTAAACACATAATTGGGAAGAAGAGAGTATTCAAATCTGGGTGGTTGTTCAATATATACTTCTTTAGAAATAAAGCCATTTAAGAAGCACTTTTGATATCCATTTGAAAAAGCTTAAAATTATTACTACTAGCATAGGCAAGAAGCATCCTAATGACTTCTAATCTTACCACAGGAGTGAAAGTCTCTTTATAATCAATACCTTCTTCTTAGTTGAAACCATTGGCCACTAGTCTAGCCTTGTTTCTAACCACGATACCGCATTTATCTTGCTTGTTTCTAAAGACCCATTTAGTACCAATAACTAAATGGTCACTAGGTCTAGGAACAAACTTCCATACCTCATTCCTCTCAAATTAATTCAATTCTTCTTGCATTGCGATAACCCAAGAATAATCTTTCAAGGCATCATTAATGCACTTAGGTTCAATTTGAGAAAGAAAAGCGGCATGGGCACAAATTTTTTTAAAAGAAGAATGAGTTTGAACCCCTTTCAACGTGTCTCCTATAATTAACTACTTGGGATGGGCATCTACATAGTTCTATTCCTTAGGTAAGAAAATTTGGGAAGAAGATGCATCCAAATTGCTATTTTGAGGAGAGGGTTCATTTAAATTCAAACCATCAAAACCAAAATCATCATCAAAATCTTTTTTCTTAAATTCAAAAATTTCATTGAAAACTACATGAATAGACTCTTCTATAACTAACATTCTTTTGTTAAAAACATAAAAAGCTTTAGAAATGAAAGAGTAACCAAGAAAGATGCCTTCATCGGATTTAGCATCGAATTTTCCTAAGGCATCCTTTTCATTCAAGATAAAGAATTTGCAACTGAAAACTCTAAAGTAAGAAACATTAGGTTTTTTGTTATTCCACAATTCATATGGAGTCTTAGATAGAGATGGACTTACTAGAACCCTATTTATGACATATCAAGCCGTATTAATGGCTTCGACCCAAAAATATTTGGGTAAGCTATGTTCATTTAACAAGGTTCTTGTCATTTCTTGTAAATTTCTATTCTTTCTTTCTACTACTCCATTTTGTTGAGGATTTCTTGGAGTAGAGAAGTTGTGGTTGTACCCATTTGATTCACAAAAATTTTGGAAGTCATGGTTTTGGAATTCACCACCGTGATCACTCCGAATGGATGAAATCATGAAGCCCTTTTCGTTTTGAGTAAGTTTACAAAATTTAGAGAAACATTTAAAATAATCACTTTTGTGAGCCAAGAAATAGGTTTAAGTATATCTACTATAGTCATCTATAATTACAAAGGCATATTTACTTTGTCCTAGGCTTGTTGTGTCAATTAGTCCAAATAAATCCATATGGATCAATTGTAATGGTTTAGAGGTACTTATTTGATTCTTTGGCTTGAAGCTAGTTTTAATTTATTTTCCTAGTTGACAAGCATCACATACTTTATCTTTAATAAACTTAACATTGGGAATACCTCTTACAAGTGTTTTGGATGTGATTTGATTGATTAGCTTCATGCTAGCATGACCTAATCTCTTATGCCAAAGCTAAGCATCATCATTCAATGCCGAAAAACACATTTCACTACTAAGATCATCAATGTTGATGGCGTAGATATTATTTTGTTTTAGTGCAATCATAGATGTATTGTTGTGTGGTTTTCAATAATGCAAGCATTAGATTCAAATTTTACAACATATCTCTTATCACATAATTGACTAACACTCAAAAGATTATGCTTTAAACCATCTACCAATAACACATTATTAATTAAAAAAGTTGATTTGTTACCTATGGTTCCCTTGCCAATAATTTTAGCCTTGTTGTTGTCTCCGAAGGTGACATACTCTTCTTCTTTACTAGTGAGCATAGAGAACTGAGATGGATCTCCGATCATGTGCCTTGAGCATCCACTATCAAGATAACATCTCTTACTCCTAGCTTGTGATGGTGAATGGTTCTACAAAAGAGGATGGTTTTTAGGTACCCATTTGATTTTGGGTGCCTTAAATATTGATTTACTAACTTTATTATTTAACATAGAATTATTTATGGTTCTTTTAGGAACCCATATCAATTTATGTGGACTAATTTTCCTAAATGGACATTTGTAAACAACACGTCTGGATTTACAACAAAAATTACATTTTAAATGAGGTGATACATGTAATGTGGGTCCTTTAAAGAAGGTGGTAGGATTTTGGTGAGATCCACTCACAAATCCAATTCCACTTCTATTTCCGACATGACCCTTATTTGCAAGGATCATGTCCAAGCCCTTGCTACCGACCTTAAACTTGTTTAGGGTCTCTTTAAGTAGCAAGTTCTCATTTTTTATTGCTTCTAAGTGTTCACACTTAGAGCATGGGGGGTAAAAAAGGAGTTTGGAGACTATCAAACTTATCTTGTAATAAAGCATACTCTTTCTTTAATAAATTAAACTTCTTATTAATAGTTCTACATTCATCAAATAATTCATGAAAAGTGATAGAAAGTTCATTAAAAGATAACTCTTTATTAAATAACTCACTAACCTCTTCTCCTAAGGCTATTAGCACGAAGTTGGCCTCCTCTTTGTTGCTTGCTTCTTCATCCTTGGAGTCACTTGAATCATCCTATATAGCCTTCAATGCCTTCTTCTTCTTGAGTTACTTCTTTTTGGCTTGGGGTCATTCATTTTTGAAGTGCCCCGGCTTCTTGCATTCGTAACATATGACTTGATCATTTTTTGGTTCAAATTTGTTTTTAGATTCATTTTTAAATTTACCTTTTTTAATGAATTTTTTAAATTTTCTAGTTAAGAGTGCAATGTTTTCATTAAAGTCCTCATCACTTGATGTTCCTTTCAAGTAGTCTTCTTGTGTTCTTAATGCTATATCCTTCCTGTTCTTTGGAAGGGGGTTCTCTAGCTCATCATGAGCATGACATGTCATTTCATAGGTCATTAAAGACCCTATAAGTTCTTCGATAGGAAAAGTTTTAAGGTCTTTGGCCTCTTGAATAGCCGTAACTTTTGGATCCCAACTCTTTGGAAGAGATCTTAAAATTTTTGTTACTAGTTCAAAATTAGAAAAATCTTTACCAAGTGCCTTGAGTCCATTGATGACATCCGTGAAGCGGGTATACATGTCTCCGATGGACTCACTTGGTTTTGTTCAAAAAAGCTCATAAGAATACATAAGAATATTGATTTTGGACTCCTTCACTCGGCTAGTGCCTTCATGAGTAATCTCAAGAGTGCGCCAAATATCAAAAGCCGATTCACAAATCGAAATGCGATTAAACTCATTTTTATCAAGTGCATAAAATAATGCATTCATAGCCTTTGCATTTAAAGTAAAAACCTTCTTCTCCAATTCATTCCATTCGCTCATTAGAAGAGAAGATTTTTGAAATCTATTTTCAACGATATTCCAAAGCTCAAAATCTATGGAAATAAGAAAGATCCTCATACGAGTCTTCCAATATATGTAATCCGACCAATTAAACATAGGCGGACGTATAATGGAGTGACCCTCTTACATACTAGAGTAAGCCATCTCTCTTGGGTTTTAAACCAAATATGAGAGTGAACCTTGCTCTAATACCAATTGTTAGTATTGGAGTGGCACTAAGAGGGGGGGGGGAGGTGAATTAGTGTAGCAGATTAAATCTAGTAAGTTTGAAATTGATTTCGTAAATAGCTAGTTCGTATGGAGATTTCGATTCAACGAAAAATGACTTAGTTAAAGTAGCTTGAGTAAAAGAGATGAAGACCGAATGATTTACAGCTAAGTAAAGAAATGATTCAGAAATTTAAACACTCACACATTCAAGGAACACCACGATGTATAGTGGTTCGGTCAAATAACCTACGTCCACTTTTGAAGCCTTCTTCGATGAGGTTCCCAACTTCCACTAACAAGTTACTTTGAAGGGGAAGGACCAAATATCCCTCTTAAAACCTTCTTACAAGTGGTTCACACTCTTACAGATTTTTGCAAAGAGAGGGAGGTGAACACTTAAGCTATTGAAAACAAAGTTTTTCTATGGATTTTGTACAATTTCTAACTCTCAAAAGGCTGCTCTCTCAGTTGAGAAAAGAGGGGTATTTATAAACCCTAAAAGGATTCAAATTTGGGCTCCAAATTTGAATTACTTTTGGGTTTCCCGATGCTGGTGGTGCCACCGCTTGTCAGTTGTCACACTAACAGAGTACTAGGCGGTGCCACCGCCTGGGCTCTCAGGCTCTGGGCGGTGCCACCGCCTAGCCTGAGCTCTCGGGTGTTGGGCAGTGGCACTACCCAGCTTGGGCAGTGCCACCGCCCGAGCCTTTTAGCAAAGCTGAATAGGCTATATTTTCGGCCCAAATCAGCCCAATAAGGGCCCGATTGGCCCCTACTAGGTTAAAAAAGGATTATTTCCTAATCTTTATCCTAATTACATACTAACTATGAATTAAAATATAATTTTAAGTGATTTAAACCGATATTCTTCAAGTCTTCTCTTCCGGTGAGCTTTCCGATGAATTTTCGGTGGACTTCCAACACTCCTTTGGATTTCTTCCGACGGACTCCCAGCAAGCTCTCGGATTCTATGGTGAGTTCAACGAGTCTTTGGCAAGCTTCGGAACCTTCTCGGTGATCTCTGCGAACCTTCAACGATCTTTTTGGTGAACTTCCGAAACCTTCGGCAAGTCCCTGATTCTATCTCAGTTCGTTTCGGCAATACTTCTGATGATCCTTCGGACTTCTGGTGAACTCTCAAACTCCCAGCGAGCTTAACCTCAGTAAATCACTTTATGTTTTCATCCTATCATAGTTAATCTACACACTTATCTCGATAATATGGATTAGAACAAATAATTCACCAATTGACTTCATCATCAAAATCCGAGATTCAACAGTTTGAAGACTATCAAGTTTATCTAGTAATAAAGCATGCTCTTTCTTTAATAAATTGAACTTCTTACTAATAGTTCTACACTCATCAAATAATTCATGAAAAGCTATTGAAAGTTCGTTGAAAGATAAATCTTCATTAATAAACTCATATACCTCATCTCCTAAAGCCATTAGTGTGAAGTTGGCCTCCTCTTTGTTGCTTGGTTCTTCGTCTTCGGAAACACTTGAGTCATCCCACGTCGCCTTTAGAGCTTTCTTCCTCTTCGGTTGTTTCTTCTTGGCTTGGGGGCATTCATATTTGAAGTGCCCTGGCTTCTTGCATTTGTAACATATGACTTGGTCCTTTTTTGGTTTAAGTTTGTTTTTAGTGTCATTTTTAAATTTATTCCTTCTTATGAATTTTTTAAAATTTCAAGTCAAGAGTGCATTGTCATCATCACTGTCCTCATCACTTGATGTTCCTTTCAAGTAGTCTTCTTGTGTTCTTAATGCCATATCCTTTCTGTTCTTTGGAAGGGGGTTCTCGAGCTCTTCATGAGCATAGTATGTTATTTCGTAGGTCATTAGAGACCCAATGAGTTCTTCGAGAGGAAAGGTTTTAAGGTCCTTGCCCTCTTGAATGACTATAACTTTTGGATCCCAACTCTTTGGAAGGGATCTTAAAATTTTAGTTATAAGTTCAAAATTAGAAAAACCTTCACTAAGTGCTTTGAGTCCATTGATGATATCCGTGAACTAAGTGTACATGTCTCCGATGGACTCACTTGGTTTCATTCGAAAAAGTTCATAAGAATGCATAAGAATGTTGATTTTGGACTCTTTCACTTGGCTAGTGCCTTCATGAGTGATCTCAAGAATACGCCAAATATCAAAAGCCAATTCATAAATCGAAATACAATTAAATTCATTTTTATCAAGTGCACAAATTAAGGCATTCATAGCCTTTGCATTTAAAGTAAAAACCTTCTTCTCTGATTCATTCCATTCGCTCATCGGAAGAGAAGATTTTTAAAATCTATTTTCAATGATATTCCAAAGTTTGATGTCCATGGAAATAAGAAAGATCCTCATACGAGTCTTCTACTATATGTAATTTGACCCATTGATCATGGGTGGATGTGTAATTGAATGACCCTCTTGCATATCGGAATAAGCCATCTCTCTTGGGTTTTAAACCAAATGAGAGTGACTAAGCTCTAATACCAATTGTTAGGATTTGAGCGCCACTACGAGGGGGTGAATTAGTGTAGCAAATTAAAACTCGTAAACTTAAAAGCGATTTCAGAGATAGTTGATTCATATGGAAATTTTGATCCGACAAAATTTAAATTTAGTTAAAATAGTTTGAGTGAATGCAATTAAGAGTAGAGAGAAGAAAAATCAGAATCAAAGTACGTAGCGATTTATAGTGGTATGGTCGAAAGACCTACGTCCACTTCCGAAGCCTCCTCTGATGAGACTCCCAACTTCCACTATCAAATCTCTTGAAGGGGAAGGACCAAATACCCCTCTAACAAACTTTTACAAGTGGTTCACTCTCTTACAGATTTTTCATAAAGAAAGGAGGTGAATACTTAAGCTATTGAAACAAGACTTTGCTGTGGCTTTGACTTAGTTTTCAACTTCTTAAAAAGGTGCTTTCTTAGCTGAGAAAAGAGGGGTATTTATATATTCAATTTGGCTTTCAAAAATAGAGCCAAAAAGTGTCTAATCTCGGGTTACCGGGTATTGGCGGTACCATCACTTGGCACTGGCGATACCATCGCCTAACAGAGTCCTCGGGCTCTATGGTCTGGCGGTACCACCACTTGGCACTGGCGATACCACCGCCTACCAGGCATTAAAGTTGGTGGTACTACCGTTGACCTGGGGCGGTACTACCGCCCAGACCACTTGGGAAGTTATTCCCGGGGTGGTGCTACCGCATGGGTCTGGTGGTGCCATCGCCAGATTGTTCCAGCAAGATTGAATGGGCCCTAACTTCGGCTCAAATCAACCCAAATAAGGCCCAATTGGCCCCTACTAGGATTAAACAAGATTATTACCTAATTCTTACCCTAATTATATGTTAACTATGAAATTAAAACATAATTCTAAGCAATTTTAAACTGGCAATGTCAAGTCTTCTTCTGGTGAGCTTTCTGATGAACTTTCGGCGGAATTCTGACACTCCCTCGAGCTTCTTCTAGCAGACTCCCAGTAGGCTCCTGAACTCTGTACCGAGTCCGACGAGTCTTTGGCAAGCTTCCGAACCTTCTCTATGAGCTCTATGAACCTCCGACGATCTTTTCGGCGAACTTCCAAAACCTTCAGTAAGTCCCCGATTCTTTCTCGGTTGATTCCGGTAGCACTTCCAATGATCCTTCGGACTTCCGGTGGATTCTCAAACTCCCAATAACTTGACTCTAGTAATTTGCTTTATGTCTTCAAGCTATTGGAGTTAATCTTACACACTTATCTCAATAATATGGATTAGATCAAATAACCTATCAATTGATTACATAATCAAAATATGAGATTCAACAGGTCTCATAGCAACTCGTGTGAAGACACTAAGGATATAGTGTAGGTGCTCACTAGAGAATGAGTTCACTGATTGATCTGCTTATAGAATGCTAGATGGTTATTGATGCCCGACATTAGATAGCAATTCCATAGTCCCATTAGTGTATTTGGTCCTTAGACTTGAGACACCAAAGATGTTAGGGATCGAGTGGCACTAAGAGGGGGTGAATTAGTGCAGCGGATAAAACGATAGATTTTTTTCAGCGATTTAAAACAAGCTTCGGAAACTTCGTACGATGAAAGCAACGTTTCGTTTGAACCCGGAAAGATTGCGTTTTAACTTTAAAGCATGCGTACGAAGATGAAAAGGAAGTGGAGTAAGTAAAGTAAAGGCTTGCAGCAAAGTAAAGAGATCAAACAAAAATTTAAACACTCACACAATCAAGATGTAGTGATGTATAGTGGTTCGGTCAAAGTGACCTACATCCACTTCCAAAGCCTTCTTCGATGAGACTCCCTTCTTCCACTACCAAATCCTTTGAAGGGGAAGGATCAAATACCCCTCTTACAACCCTTTACAAGTGGTTCACACTCTTACAAGATTTCACAAGAAGAATGAGGTGAACACTTAGCAAGAACAAGACTTTTCAAGACTTTTCAAAGGCTTAAAACTAAGATTCTAACTCTCAAAAGGGTTCACCTTTCAGCTGAGAAAGAAGGGGTATTTATAAGCCTCAAAGTGATTCAAATTTGGAGCCCAAACTTGGAGCCAAAAATTTGAATCTTTTGAGTTTTCAGTCTTGTCGATCTGCAGATCGACACACCCAGCGGTGCTATCGCTTCACCAGCGGTGCTGCACTTTGCTCACATAAGAATCGGCGGTGCTGCCGCGATCAAAGTGCTTAGCCCACTTCAAGCGGTGCTACCACCGCTATAGTAGCCAAGCGCGGCGCACTCACAAAGAGCAGCCTGCTACGATGGCCGGGCGGTGCTACCGCCCCAGGCTGGGTGGTTCAACCGCCTGGCCTATTCAGCTAAGGCTGAATGGGCCCTGTTTAAGGCCCAACTCGGCCCAATAGAGGCCCGGTTGGCCCCCACTGAATTTAGTTAGGATTTTTATAAATCCTTGCCCTACTCATGTGCAAACTAGGAACTTATAGACATTCCCAGCAATGTACCCTTAGTGTCCCCACACAAGTAGCTATGAGACCAACTACCTCCATCATATAGACGGGTATACAGCATACTAGTCTATCCGGTTAACTCGATGTCCTTCTCAAGTAACCTATGACCAGGATAATTCAGGGTCTATGTTTAAAGGTGAATCGGTCTCATTATCATGATCTCATCACGATTCGATTCCCATTGCACAGATTCAAGGACATCATAATATATGCAACACGCAAGATAAAGTGATAAAACGCTTAATAATAAGCAAAGAGAAAAAGTGCATATCAAGTCACAAGTGTCATCACTCATGTGATTGGCTTGCAGGGCACATATGACTAGCAATCTTCTGCTCCAAAAAGTACTTAAGGCTTCTATGGTCAGTTTTAATCTAAAATCATCGGCCAATCAGGTAGGGTCTCCACTTTGTTACTGCGTATACAATGGCGAGCATCTCCTTATCATATATAGTCATTTTTTGATGGGAGGGAGACAACGCCTTGCTGGTGTATGCGAGTGGTCGACCATCTTGCATGAGAATGGCTCCAATTCCAACTCCAGATGCATCGGTCTCAATGATGATAGGTCAGTTGAAATCTGGTAGCGCTAGCACCGATGTCATCGTCATGGCTGCCTTAAGTCTGTCGAAGGCAATAGAGGCTTTGTTCGACCATTGGAAGACATCTTTTTTTAGTAGAGAAGTGAGGGGGGCACTGATCTTTCCATAGTCCTTCACAAATTTTTGGTAGTAGCCCGTTAGTCCAAGGAACCCACGTAGCAATTTCACATTTGTAGGTTTCGGCCAGCCTTGCATTACTTCGATTTTTGTTGGGTCTACGACCACTCCTTCTAATATTATGTACCCAAGGTACTCTACTTTTTGCTAGAGAAAGCTGCACTTTGATAGCTTAACCAAAAGAGTATTCTCCTGAATGATCGTCAGAACAAATCGCAAGTGCTAAAAGTGAGTCTTAAGAGAAGGGCTGTAAATGAGAATATCATCGAAAAATACCAGCATAAATTTACGAAGAAAGCTCCGAAAAATATCATTCATGAGACTTTGGAAGGTTGAAGGAGCATTAGTGAGTCCAAAGGACATTACCAAGAATTCATAGTAGCCGTTATGAGTGCGGAAAGTAGTTTTTGGGATGTCGCCTTCATATACCCGAATTTGGTGGTAACTGGATCGGAGGTCCAACTTCGTGAAGACTCAAGCTCCTTTTAATTCATCAAGAAGTTCATCCACCAATGGTATTGGGTATTTATCCTTGATAGTGATATCATTTAGAGCTCGGTAGTCGATGCACATCTGTCAAGTTCTGTCTTTCTTGCGCACAAGTAGCATCGGTGAGGTGTAGGGCCTACAGCTTGGCTGAATCACCCCTATTTTGAGTATCTCCTTCATGATCTTCTCAATTTCATCCTTCTGGAGGTGAGGATAGTGGTAAGGCAAAGTGTTTGCTGGTGGTTTGCCCGGAAGGATTGGAATTCGGTGATCATGTTGCCGAGTAGGAGGAAGACTGCGTGCTTCAGCAAAAACATCGTCAAATTCAACAAGCAGTTGGGTGAGATTTTGATCTTTAATTTTTGTTTTCTCCCCCTCTGGTTGCTGCTGGAGATACATAAGAAAGCCACCATTTATCTTGTGTAAAACTTTCTCCATTCGTTGGGTTAAAATGGTGGTTACGTTGCTTTCGCGCTTCCCGCATAGGGTGACCTGTTTACCTTTGCAATAGAATTTCATAATCAATTTGGAAAAGTTTCAAGAGATGTCACCTAGCGTTGTTAGCCATTCTATGCCCAGCATAGCCTCATAATCATCAATTGGTAGGAGGAAGAAGTCAGTAATAATTTCTTTGCCCTGTAGTAATAGTTTCACCTGCGGACATCTTTGGTCGCATTTTAGGATTCGACCATCGGCGACCTTTACGTCGAACCTACTCAACCTTCGATGTGGAGCGCCATCTGAGCAGCAACCTTACTGTTTAGAAAGTTATTAGTGCTGCCAGTATCAATAAGAATGGTGATCGGTTGTTGTTTGAGTAGGCCTCCAACTTTCATCGTTTGCGAATTTGAGTAGCCGGCTAGCGCATGTACTATAAAGTCGGTCGATTATAGCTCTTTTTTCATATCTTCATCCTCATGTTCAAGACTCTCTTCTGGCTATTTATTAACCTCTTCTTCCACTAGTTCAATCATAAGAAGTCTCCCTTTTTTATAGCGATGCTCGTGGCTCCACGGCTCGTCATAATGCCAACATAACCCCTTAGCAGATCGGTCTCGAAGCTCTTCTCTTATCAACCTTTTCAGTGCAGGAGCTCAGCTGATAATAGGGGGGCTGAGGGCTTTGATATTGTTGGTCGGGGAGTGACCCTAGTCCTCCGGGCTTTGTGGTTCAATCGCTCCTCCTAAAGTTATGCGAAAGAGATGGCTGTCATAAGCTTGTACAGTTGTCGTGCTTTAACTTCTCCTCAGATCTCCGGCTTCAAGCCCTCAATAAATGTCCCCAATAACTATTTTTAGACCAATCATGAGTTTGATTAGATAACCTTTCAAACCTAGTTTGATACTCCTGGATGGTGAAGGTTTGTCGGATCTTTGCTAGTTGTCCGTCGATGTTCTCATAATCGGTTGGTCCGAAACGGATCAGCAGTCCTTCTTTGAATTGTCACCATGAGAGGACTCCATGAGTGTGTTCAAACTAGTCAAACCATTGTATGGCATCCCCTTCAAGATGTATAGCCATAATTTCTACCATAGATGCATCTACGGTTTTGTGGTACTGAAAATATCGCTTTGCGTGCGAGATCCAACCAATCGGGTCTCCTTCTTCCCATCTAGGGAAGTCCACCCTCATGCGTGGATAGTGGGGATCGATCATAGAGCCTCCCCTCTCCTGGAGATCATCTCTTTGATTAGAGCTTTCTCCTTGATGTGATTTCTTTAGGCTCGGTGGTCGACCCAAACTAAGTTCGACAAAGAGAGTCGGAATCTTTTCCTCCATTCATGTCTCGAAGGCTTCGAATTTAGCATCAATTGCCTCTTTGGATGCCATAGCATATGTCTCCAAATATATAATATTAAGATCTCTTTTTTGCTGTCGGGTTAAAGGCATATATTAGTTGAGAGAAGTGGTGGCTGAAAGGGTTGGTGGATGTAGGCTGCGGTTTAGGCTTGTTTATGGCTGTTTTGGGTGCAGTTTGAGACTGTGGTTTGATGGAGTTTTTGGGCTGTGATGGTAGTGGATGAAGGTTAGGGAAGAGAGTTTTAGATCTGTGGTAGAATTGTCATCGAAGAAATTGATAAAAATCAATGAAAATTGCTGCCTATATGCACTGTCTTGTAAGAGCAAAATTATCATCGAAGAAATATCGATTTCTCGACGAAATTTCCAATGAAAACTCAATGATCTGAGGAGGGGGTTTGATGGTAGAATCTTAGTTTAGATAAAAGCAAGGATAACAAATTGGATTAAGAAATTTTGGCAGCAAAACAATAAATAAATCGGTGCAAGTTGCGATAGCAGAATTCTCGTCGAAAAATTTTAGCAGTTTGTGACGAGAGATTGCAGCAATATGCAAATTTTTTTTTCGTTGATGAATTCGATGATAGATCAACCATGGATGGAAGCCAAGATGATCTATAAGGTGCACAAGAAATTTGATTCAAAAAGGATAACAATTAGATCGGTTAAAGACGGTAACACGCGGTTGAAATTTTTTACAGCGATCCTTCATTCGCAAAGATGGTAACTTTTGTGACGCAAGGAATTCACAGGCAAGGGATAGATAGAAAAACTTTTTTTTGGTATTTTAGATTAAAAATTACCACAACAAAGGGTATTGGTGGTAGAAAAATACCAGATCTCTGATGCAATTGGAGGTGGTGACTGTAGATTGAATTGATCTACGTCAGGAGATGATGGTGGAGACGACGACGTCAAGAACAATTGTGAGAATTGCTTAGCTGATGGTGGGCGGCAGGGATGGCAGCAAGATCGCTACTCTGATACCAGATGTTAGAACCCCAGAGGAATTATATGAAGATTGATTTTTGAGAGGGATTAACCCTTGGAATGCTATAGGGGTTCCACCCTCCAAGTAGCCTGGTGGCTGCAATTGTAGATTGATATTTCTTGTTCCAAAGAGGTGGAGGCTACAAGCTTATATAGAGCTCCAAACCCTAGCCCTAGGGGTTGCTTCCTAAGTGAACTACCAAATTTACCCTCAACTTTAGCCGACCGGCCTAGTAACAAGGGGGGCGGCGACTAAGAGGCCCAATAGCCCAAATATAAACCCTAGCCTCTCTTCTTTATAGGATAGAGGTGGCTAGGTGAGATTTATTACACTCACAGGGTTTTTATTAGTTGCTACTTGGTTGAGTATGACCCAACCCTACTAGGGTCCTATCATAAGTCCGGTATCAAAGAGTGGAGTACTCATACAAGACATCCTTGGTATCTTAAGTCTAAGGACTAGATACACTACTGAGACTACGGAATTGCTGTCTGATGTGAGGTATCAATAACCATCCAGCATTCTATAGGCGGATCAATTAATGAACTCATTCCCCAATGGGCACCTGCACTGTACCCTTAGTGTCCCCACACGAGTAGCTATGAGACCAGCCACTTCCATCATATGGGCGGGTATACAGCACCAGCTTGTCCGGTTATCTCGATGTCCTTCTCGAGTAACCTATGATCAGGATAATTTAGGGTTTGTGTTTAAATGTGAATCGGTCTCATTATCATGATCTCATCACGTTCTCATTCCTATTGCACAGATCCAAGGACATCATAATATATGCAGCATGCAAGATAAAATGATAAAACACCTAATAATATGCAAAGAGAAAAAGTACATATCAAGTCACAAGTGCCATCACTTATGTGATTGGCTTGTAGGGCACATATGACTAGCAGTAACTAGTTCAAAGTTTTTGGATTTTAGATACCATAAACCTAGATTAGGGGTTCCTTTATGATATCTAAGAATTCTTTTAATAGCTTTAAAATGTGATAACTTAGGATTAGATTGAAATCTAGTACAAAGTCCGATACTAAACATAATGTTTGGTTAAGTTGCGATGAGGTATAGTAAACTATCTATCATACCCCTATAAGTTTTTTGATCAAAGCTTTCTCCACTTTCGTCTATGTCTAACTTAGTAGAGGTATTCATTGGTGTATTGATTACTTTTGAACGATCCATATTAAACTGTTTTAGCAATTCTAATGTATATTTAGTTTGACGAAGAAAAATACCATCACTAAGTTGTTTGATTTGTAAGCCTAAGAAGAAAGTTAGTTCTCCCATTAAGCTCATTTCAAACTCTTGGCTCATACTTTTGGTAAATGATTTGCATAAGGACTCATTGGTAGAACTAAAAACATTATTGTCAACATAAATTTGAATAACAAAAAAATTATTTTTAAAATTTTTAATAAATAAGATAGTATCAACATTGTCTTTAAAGAAATTTTTTGGATAAGAAAGGAGCTAAGTCTCTCATACCAAGCCCTTGGGGCTTGTTTTAATCCATAGAGAGCCTTAGCTAGCTTAAATACATGATTAGGAAAAAGAGAGTTCTCAAATCCGGGTAGTTGTTCAACATACACTTCTTCGAAAATAAAACCATTTAAAAAAGTACTATTGACATCCTTTTGAAATATCTTAAAATTATTACTACAAGCATAGGCAAGAAGTATCCTTATGGCTTCTAATCTTGCCACAAGAGCGAAGGTTTCTTCATA
This sequence comes from Musa beccarii, assembly GCA_024322285.1. Lineage (NCBI taxonomy): Eukaryota > Viridiplantae > Streptophyta > Magnoliopsida > Zingiberales > Musaceae > Musa > Musa beccarii. The sequence continues at coordinate 31,386,727 of CM044396.1, forward strand.
ATCGATACATTCTTCTTGGTTGAACCCTTTGGCTACTAATCTAGCCTTGTTTCTAACCATAATACCAAATTTATCTTACTTGTTTCTAAGGACCCATTTAGTACCAATCATTAAATGGTCACTAGGTCTAGAAACAAGCTTCCACACCTTATTTCTCTCAAATTGATTCAACTCTTCTTGCATTACAATAACCCATGAATCATCTTTCAAGATCTCATCAATACATTTAGGTTCAATTTGAGAAAGAAAAGTGACGTTGGCATAAAATTTTTAAACGAAGAACGAATTTGAACACCTTTTGATGTGTCTCCTATGATTGGCTCCTTAGGATGAGCATCTACATACTTCCATTCCTTAGGTAAGGATGTTTCAGAAGAAGATGCATCCAAGTTGCTAGTGGGAGGAGAAGTTTTATTCAAATTTAAAGCATCAAAATCAAGATCATTATCAAAATCATTTTTCTTAAATTCAAAAACTTCATTAAAGACAACATGAATAGATTCTTCTATAACCAAAGTTTTTATATTAAAAATACGAAAGACTTTAGAAATAGAAGAATAACTAAGAAAAATGCATTCATTGGATTTTACATCAAACTTTCCTACGGCATCTTTTTCATTTAAGATAAAGCATTTATAACCGAAAACTTTAAAATATGAAATGTTGAGTTTTTTGTTATTCCATAATTCATAAGAAGTTTTGGAAAGTAATAGTTTTACTAAAACCTTATTCAAGACATAGCATGCTGTATTAATGGCTTCGGCCCAAAAATATTTGGGTAGGCTATGTTCGTTCAACATGGTTCTTGCCATTTCTTATAAGCTCCTAATCTTTCTTTCTACTACTCCATTTTGTTGAAGATTTTACAGAGTAGAGATATTATGTTTATATCTATTTAATTCACAAAAATTTTAGAAATTATGGTTTTGAAATTTACCATCGTGATCAATACGAATCGATGAAATCATAAAGCCTTTTTCCTTTTGAACAAGTTTACAAAACTTTGAAAAACATTTAAAGCAATCACTTTTGTGTGCCAAGAAATATGTCCAAGTATATCTACTATAATCATCTACAATTACGAAGGTGTATTTGCTACCTCCTGGGCTTATTGTATCAATTAGTTCAAATAAATCCATATGGATCAATTGCAATGGTCTAGAGATGCTTATTTGATTCTTTGATTTGAAACTACTTTTTATTTGTTTTCCTAGTTGACATGCATCACACACTTTGTCTTTGACAAACTTAATATTAGGAATACCTCTTACAAGTTCTCTAGATAAGAGTTGAGAGATTAGTTTTATACTAATATGAGCTAATCTCCTATGCCAAAGCCAAGCATCATCGTTTAAAATCGAAAAGTACATTTTATTACAAAGATCATTAATGTCAATAGTGTATACATTATTTTGTTTTAGGACAATCGTAGATGTGTTTTGTATAGTTTTTCAATAATGCAAGCATTGGATTCAAATCTAATGATGTATCCTTTATTACACAATTGACTAATGCTTAAAAGATTATGCTTTAAACCATCTACTAACAACATATCTTCAATCAAAAAGTTAGATTTGTTACCTATGGTTCCTTTACCAATGATTTTACCTTTGTTATTATCTCCGACGGTGACATATCCTTCATCTTTGCTAGTGAGCTTAGAGAATTGAATTGGAACTTCAGTCATGTGCCTTGAGCATCCACTATCAAGGTACCATCTCTTGCTCCTAGCTTGTGATGGTAAACATATCTACAAAAAAGGATGGTTTTTAGGTACTCATTTGATGTTGAGTACCTCAAAAATCACTTTGCTCAACTTATCATTTTGCATAGAGTTCTTCACAGTTCCTTTAGGAACCCAAATTAATTTGTGTGGACTATATTCTTGAATGGACATTTATTAGCAAAATATCTGAGTTTGCAACAAAAGTTGCATTTGGTACGGGGTGATACGTACAAGGTAGGGCCTTTAACGAAAATGGTTAGCTTTTGGTGAGAGCTACTCACAAAACCGATTTCATCTCTTCTATGAACGTGACTCTTATTGGTGAGGATCATGTTCAAGGACTTGCTACCAATCTTAAACTTTTCTAGAGTTTCATTGAGTAGCAAGTTTTCCTTCTTAAGTGCCTCTAAATGTTCACACTTGGTGCATAGAAGCAATAAAGCATTGTCATACTTAAGTTTTTTAAAGTAACTATTTAAAAAGACATGCTCCTTTTTTTAAAGAATTATACTTTTTGCTAATTAATCTATATTCATCGAATAATTCATGAAAAACACTCAAAAGTTCATCAAAAGATAAATTTGCATTTAATGAACTACTTACCTCATCTCCGATTGCCATTAGCGCGTAGTTAGCAATCTTCTTATTGCTTTGCTCTTCGTCTTCGGAAGCGGTCGAATCATCCCATGTTGCTTTGAGCACCTTCTTCTTCTTTGGTTGTTCCTTCTTCACTTGGGGACATTCACTTTTGAAGTGTCCCAGCTTCTTGTATTTATAGCATATAACTTGTTCTTTCTTGAGTTCAATTTTATTTTTAGTATCATTTTTAGATTTGTTTCTTCTTATGAATTTTTTGAACTTTCTTGTTAAAAGTGCTAAGTCATTATCATTGTCCTCATCACTTGAACTTTTGTTCAAGTGGTCTTCATGGGTCCTTAGTGCCATGTCTTTTTTGTTCTTTGGAAGGTTATTCTCAAGCTCTTCATGAGTATTACAAGTCATCTCATAGGTCATTAAAGACCCGATAAGTGTTTTAAGTGGGAAATTGTTTAAATCCTTGGCCTTTTGAATGGTCATTACTTTAGAGTCCCAACTCTTTGGAAGAGATCTTAATATTTTATTAACAAGTTTAAAGTTAGAAAAACTTTTATCAAGAGTTTTTAGACCATTGACGATATCCGTATGCCGGGTGTATATGTCTCCAATGGTCTCACTTAGTTTCATCCGAAATAATTCATAACTATGAACTAAAATATTTATTTTAGACTCATTTACTCTACTAGTGCCTTCATGTGTGATTTCGAGTATGCCAAATATCAAAAGCTGTTTTGCAAATAGACACTCGATTGAATTTATTTTTATCTAAAGCACAAAATAAGATATTCATAGCCTTGGTATTTAAAGAGAAAGTCTTCTTCTCCAACTTATTCCAATCGTTCATTAGAAGAGAAGACTTTTGAAAACCATTTTCTACAATATTCCATAACTCAAAGTCCATAGAAATAAAAAAGATTCTCATCTTAGTTTTCTAATACGTGTAATCCATCCCATTAAACATGGATAGACGTGTGATTGAATAACCCTCTAAATTATCGACAAATGCCATCTCTCTTAAGTTTCAACCAAAATGAGAGTGGCCTCGCTCTGATACCAATTGTTAGGATTAAGAACGACACTAAGAGGGGGGTAGGGGGGGGAGAGAATTAGTGTAGCGGTTAAAAACATTGATTTATATGATTTCGAAAAACTTCATACGTTGAAAATATTTCATTCAATAAAAACGATATCGATTATGCTTAAACTTAAAGAGACTTGTAAATGAATAATGGCAGTGATGAAAAGTATGGTATCAAAATTATAAGGAGAAAAATAGAAAAGAATAGGACACATCGGATTTTTATAGTGGTTCGATCGTCTGACCTACATCCACTCCCGATTCCTCCTTCATCGAGGTCACCAACTTCCACTATTGATCTTTCTTCAAGAGCAAAGATCAATCACCTCTTACTGTATTCTTTACAAGCTGCGCACTCTCCTTATATAAGCTTCTAACACTTAGACTCAGAGGAGGTGAACTCATAATATTTACAATCAATTTCACTATAGTCTCAGTTCTTTTTGTTCATTTCTCTGTGAGCAAGTTGAGAAGGGGTATTTATAGGCCTTATTGACTTCAAAATAGAACCAAAAATGGTATCATCCTGAATTTCTAGGATATTGATGGTACCATCGCTAATAGGCTCTAACACTAGGCGGTACCAACACCCAGTTTGGTGGTACTACTGTAAGATAGAGTCCTAGCTATTGGAACTAGGTGGTACCACTGCTTGGCAGTTAACAATTGCCTAGCAGTATCACCACTCAGTCTGGGTGGTACCACTACTCAAACACCCGGGAGATTGAGCCCTGTGCGATTCCACCACCCTAGTCTGGCGGTGCCACTTCCAAACAAGGTTCAGTAATACTATTTGGGCCATGAGTCCAGTCCAATTATGGGCCTAGTTGGCCCCTAACAGAGTTAGTGAGATTACCTCCTAAACTTAACCCTAATTACATACTAACTAATATATTTAAGGTATATACTAAAGAAAACAAGTCCAGTAAGTCTAAGTTTCTTCTGGCGAGCTTTCGGCGAATCTCCGATGAACTCTCGGTAATGTTCTAGCAAAGTCCTAGCAAGCTCCTAGACTTCACGACAATCTACTTGGCGAGTTCTGACGAGCTTCTTTGGCAAGCTCTGATCTTCTCGGTGAGCTCCGGCGAACTTTCGATGATCTTCTCGGTGAACTTCTGATGTTCACTTCGGTAAGTTCCCGATGAACTCTTAGCAAATTTTGATAGCACTCTTGATGAACTTTTGGACTTCCGATAAACTCTCGGACTCCCGACGAATCATTTGATCTTCGCTCCAGTACTTCATTTTGCTTTATGCCTTCATCGCCATCGTAGTTAATCTTGCACACTTTTCTCAACATATAGATTAGAACAATAATTAATCAATTGATTTCATCATCAAAATCCAAGATTCAACAATCTCCTAAACCTGTGAAAAGGAGAATAGAGCTATAAGAGAGTATTGATCTTCACCCATTGAAAAAAGATCGATAGTGGAAGTCGATGACTTCGACAGAGGAGGAATCGGGAGTGGACGTAGGTCACGACGACCGAACCACTATAAACTTGGTGTGCAATTTCTATTCTACTTTTTATCATCATTGCTATTATTTTCTGAGTTAATTGTTTAGTTCACTTACTCTAAGTCAAACACACTTTCATTATTGGTTTTAATCGAAGCAAAAATTTTCAAATCATCGATGTTTTACATATGCACTAATTTACACCCCTCCTTCTCTTGGTGTCAATTTCGGTCCTAACAGGCAGCTAATCTCAAAGTTGCTTATATGGGGATATTAGAGATATAGTGCAAGTGCGCATTAGAGAATGAGTTCACCGAATGATCCCAATTATGTATCTGATCCTTAGACTTGAGACACTAAGGATGTCTTATTTAAGTACTCTATTCTTTGATACCAGACTTATAGGTCTTGAAGTTTCATATCTAGTACAGCTAGTTATTGAGAATATTAGCCAATCTTATGAAGGCAATTAGGAGTCAATGAAGAATCATCCACTCTCGGTATCAAGAGAGGAATATCTCGTGTATTCTCATTTAAGCAAATCCCTAACCAAGGTCAATCACATCATGATGAATTCAGTAAGCATGAGATTCGGATTAAGAGAGAGAATTTTTTGGGAAAGTCTGATCAGAGTGAGACTTGAATAGATACTGTATAAGCCTAATAGTACCATGCCCGATATATGGTCTCTGGGATAGTAGATGGATGAAGGACTATAGATATACAGTAAGGACAAACAGGTCTAATAAATTAGATCTATTAGGATTAAGTCGGTACTAAGAGAGAGGGGTGAATTAGTGTGTGTGTTAAAAATGTTGACAATTCAAAATACTTTTAGCTTGATAAAAATCATATCGAAAACGCGTTTAACTTTAAAAATATTCATAAATCAAGTAAGGCAATATGTAGTAAAACTAAATAGCAAAGATGCAAAGGAAGAGAGTGCACACCAAATTTATAGTGGTTTGGTCATTGTTGTTGAATCTCGAATTTTGATGATAAAGTCAATTGATGAGTTATTTGTCTAATCCATATTATTGAGATAAGTGTACAGGATTAACTATGATAGTTTGAAGATATAAAGCAAATTACCGGAGTCAAGTTGTTGGGAGTTTGAGAGTCCACCAAAAGTTTGAAGAATTATCGAAAGTGCTACCGGAACCTACCGAGAAAGAATTGAGGACTTGCAGAAGGTTTAAGAAGTTCACCAGAAAGATCATCGGAGGTTCATGGAGATCACTGAGAAGGTTCGGAAGCTTGTCCAAGATTCGTCAAACTCGCCATAAGTCCGGGAGCCTACTGGGAGTCCATCAGAAGAAATCCGAGAGTGCATCGGAAGTCCGCTAGAAGATCGCCAAAAGCTCATCGGAAGAAAACTCGATGCTGCCGATTTAGTTTTTATTTAAATTATGTCTAAATTTCATAGTTAGCATGTAATTAGGGTAAGGACTAGATAATAATCCTATTTAATCCTATTAAGGGCCAACTGGGCCTTAATTGGGCTGAATTGGGCCAGAGTTAGGGTGCATTCAGTTGTGCTAGAATAGTTTGGCGGTGGCACCGCTAGACTAGGCGGTGGCCTTGCCCTGGGAACAAACTCCCAAGCATTCTAGGCGGTGGTACCGCCCTAGGTCAGTGGTGGTACCGCAGACTTAAATACCTGGCAAGCGGTGGTATCGCCCTAGGTCAGTGGTAGTACCATTGGTAATTATTACCTGCTAGGGGTGGTACCACCAGACCACAAAGCTCGAGGACTTTGTCAAGCGGTGGTATCGCCAGTGCTAAGTGGTGGTACCGCCAATGCTAGGCGGTGGTACCACTAATATCTGGTAAACCTGGGATGGGACTCTTTTTGGCTTCATTTTTGAAAGTCAATTGAGTCTATAAATACCCCTCTTTTCTCAACTGAGAAAGCACCTTTTTGAGAAGTTGAAAACCAAGTCAAAGCTATAGTAAAGTCTTGTTTCAATAGCTTAAGTGTTCACCTCCCTCATTCTTTGTGAAAAAACTATAAGAGAGTGAACCACTTGTAAAAGTTTGTAAGAGGGGTATTTGGTCTTTCCCCTTCAAGAGATTTAATAATGGAAGTTGAGAGCCTCATTGGAGGAGGCTTCAGAAGTGGATGTAGGTCATTTGATCGAACCACTATACATCGCTGTGTACTTTGAATGTGTGAACTTTTAAATTTCTACATCTTACTTTTACTTAGCTATAAATCATTCGGTCTTCTTCTCCCTACTCATATCTACATTCACTCGAACTATTTTAGTTAAAACTTCTTCCGTCAAATCAAAATTTCCTTACAAACCAACTATCTCCGAAATTAGTTTCAAGTTTACAAGTTTTAATCTACTGCACTAATTCACCCCCCCTCCCTCTTAGTGCCGCTAAGATCCTAACAATTGGTATCAGAGCTTGGTCACTCTCATTTGGTTTAAAACCCAAGAGAGATGGCTTATTCCGACATGCAAGAGGGTCATTCTATTACACATCTACCTATGTTTAATGGGTCGAATTATACTTATTGAAAAACTCGTATGAGGATTTTTTTGATTTCCATGGATTTTGAGCTTTCGAATATCGTTGAAAATGGGTTTCAAAAATCTTCTCTTCTGATAAGCGAATGGAATGAATTGGAGAAGAATGTTTTTGCTTTAAATGCAAAGGCTATGAATGCCTTTTTTGTGCACTTGATAAAAATGAGTTTAACTATGTTTCGATTTATGAATCGGCTTTTGATATTTGACGTACTCTTGAAATCACTCATGAAGGCACTAGCTGAGTGAAAGAGTCCAAAATCAACATTCTCCTACATTCTTATGAACTTTTTTAGATGAAACCAAGTGAGTCCATTGGAGACATGTACACCTGTTTCACAGATGTCATCAACGGACTCAAAGTACTTGGTAAAGATTTTTCTAATTTTGAACTTGTAACTAAAATTTTAAGGTCCCTTCCAAAGAGTTGGGATCCAAAAGTTATGGCCATTCAAGAGGCCAAGGACCTTAAAACTTTTCCTTTCAAAGAACTCATTGGGTCTCTAATGACCTACGAAATGACATGTCATGCTCATGAAGAGCTCGAGAACCACCTTCCAAAGAACAAAAAGGATATGGCACTAAGAACACAAGAAGACCACTTGAAAGAAACATCAAGTGATGAGGACAGTGACGATGATATTGCACTCTTAACTCGAAAATTTAAAAAATTCATAAGAAGGAATAAATTTAAAAATAACATTAAAAATAAACTTGAATAAAAAAAGGACCAAGTTATATGTTACAAATGCAAGAAGCCGGGGCACTTCAAAAATGAATGCCCCCAAGCTAAGAAGAAGCAACCAAAGAGGAAGAAAGCTCTAAAGGCGACGTGGGATGACTCAAGTGGCTCCGAAGACGAAGAAGCAAGCAATAAAGAGGAGGCCAACTTCGCACTAATAGCTTTAGGAGATGAGGTATGTGAGTTTATTAATGAAGATTTATCTTTCGATGAACTTTCAATAGCTTTTTATGAATTATTTGATGAGTGTAGAACTATTAGTAAGAAGCTCAATTTATTAAAGAAGGAGCAAGCTTTATTACTAGATTAGCTTGATAGTCTTCAAACTCTCTCTTCACCTCCATGCTCTAAGTGTGAACACTTAGAAGCAATAAATAATGAGAACTTACTACTTAAAGAAACCCTAAACTAGTTTAAGGTCGGTAGTAAGGGCTTGGACATGATCCTTGCAAACAAGGGTCACGTCGCAAATAGAAGTGGAATTGGATTTGTGAGTGAATCTCTCCAAAATTCTACCACCTTCATTAAAGGACCCGCATTACATGTATCACCTCATATGAAATGCAATTTTTGTTGTACATCCAAACATGTTGTTTACAAATGTCCGTTTAAGAAAATTAGTCCACATAAATTGATATGGGTTCATAAAGGAACCATAAATAATTCAATGCTAAATGACAAAGTTAGTAGATCAATTTTTGAGGGACCCAAAATCAAATGGGTACCTAAAAGCCATCCTTTTTTGTAGACACACTCACCATCACAAGCTAGGAGCAAGAGATGGTATCTTGATAGTGGATGCTCAAGGTACATGACCGAAGATCCATCTCAATTCTCTATGTTCACTAACAAAGAAGAAGGGTATGTCACCTTCGGAGACAACAACAAGGGTAAAATCATTGGCAAGGGAACCATAGGTAACAAATCAAGTTTTTTAATTGATGATGCGTTACTAGTTGATAGTTTAAAATATAATCTTTTAAGCATTAGTCAATTATGCGATAAAGGTTACATCGTTAGGTTTGAATCTAATACTTGCATCATTGAAAAATCAAACAACAACATATCCATGATTACGTTAAAACAAAATAATATCTACACCATTAACATTGATGAACTTAGTAATGAAATATGCTTTTCCATTTTAAATGATGATGTTTGGCTTTGGCATAGGAGATTAGGTCATGCAAGTATGAAACTAATATCTAAAATTTCATCTAGAAAACTAGTACGAGGAATTCCTAATATCAAGTTTGTCAAGGACAAAGTGTGCGATGCTTGTTAACTAGGAAAACAAATAAAAAGTAGTTTCAAACCAAAAAATCAAATTAGCACATCTAGACCATTGGAATTGATCTATATGGACTTATTTGGATTAATTGACACAATGAGCCTAGGAGGTAGCAAATATGCCTTTGTAATTGTAGATAACTATAGTAGATACACTTGGACCTATTTCTTGGCTCACAAAAGTGATTATTTCAAATGTTTCTCTAAATTTTGTAAACTTACTCAAAACGAAAAGGGTTTTATGATTTCATCAATTCGGAGTGATCACGGTGATAAATTTCAAAACCATGACTTCCAAAATTTTTGTGAATCTAATGGATATAACCACAACTTCTCTACTTTGAAGAATCCTCAACAAAATTGAGTAGTGGAAAGAAAAAATAAAAATTTACAAGAAATGGTAAGAACCATGTTAAATGAACATAGTTTACCCAAATACTTTTGGGCCGAAACCGTTAATACAACTTGTTATGCCATTAATAGGATTCTAGTAAGACCATATCTATCCAAGACTCTATATGAATTATGGAATAACAAAACACCTAATGTTTCTTACTTTAAAGTTGTCGTTGCAAAATGCTTTATCTTGAACAAAATGGATGCCTTAGGAAAATTTGATGCTAAATCCGATGAAGGCATCTTCCTTAGTTACTCTTCCATTTCTAAAGCTTTTCATGTTTTTAATAAAATAATGTTAGTTATAGAAGAGTCTATTCATGTAGTTTTTAATGAAGTTTCTGAATTTAAGAAAAATAATTTTGATGATGATCTTAGTTTTGATGGTTTAAATTTGAATGAACCCTCTCATCAAAATAGCAATTTGGATGCATCTTCTTTCGAATTTTTCTTACCTAAGGAATGGAAGTATGTAGATGCCCATCCTAAGGAGCTAATTATAGAAGACACATCAAAAGGGGTTCAAACTCGTTCTTCTTTTAAAAATTTTTGTGCCCATGCCACTTTGCTTTCTTAAACTGAACCTAAGTGCATTAACGATGCCTTGAAAGATGATTCTAGGGTTATCACAATGCAAGAAGAATTGAATCAATTTGAGAGGAATGAGGTATAGAAGATTGTTCCTAAACTTAGTGACCATTTAGTTATTGGTACTAAATAGGTCTTTAGAAACAAGCAAGATGAATGTCGTATCGTGGTTAGAAACAAAGCTAGATTAGTGGCCAAAGGTTTCAACCAAGAAGAAGGTATCGATTACGAAGAAACCTTCACTCCTGTGGCAAGATTAGAAGCCATTAGGATACCCCTTGCCTATGCTAGTAGTAATAACTTTAAGCTTTTTCAAATGGATGTCAAAAGTGCTTTCTTAAATGGCTTTATTTTTGAAGAAGTGTATGTTGAATAACCACTCAGATTTGAAAACTCTCTTCTTTCTAATCATGTGTTTAAATTAACTAAGGCTCTCTATGGATTAAAACAAGTACCTAGAGCTTGGTATGAGAGGCTTAGTTCCTTTCTTATTTCAAATAATTTTACTAAAGGTAAGGTTGATACTACATTATTTTTTAAATATTTTAAAAATAAATTTTTTATTATTTAAATCTGTGTTGATGATATTATTTTTAGTTCTTCGAATGAATCACTATGTGAATCATTTGCCAAGTGTATGAGTCATGAATTTGAAATGAGTCTAATAGGTGAATTAACCTTCTTTTTAGGATTGTAAATTAAACAACTTAGTGATGGTATATTTCTTAATCAAACAAAGTATACATTAGAATTATTAAAATAATTTAACATGGATGGTTCAAAAGCTATAAGCATCCTATGAGCACTTCCACTAAGTTAGATTTGGATGAAAGTGGAGAAAATTTTGATCAAAAAACATATAGTGGAATGATAGGTAGCTTACTTTACCTCATCGCAACTAGACCGGATATCATGTTTAGTATAGGTTTATGTGTAAGATTTCAAACTAATCCTAAGTTATCTCACCTTAAAGCCGTTAAAAGAATCCTTAGATATCTTAAAGGAACTCCTAACCTAGGATTATGATATCCAAAATCTGATGACTTTGATTTAAAAGCCTATGCGGATGTGGATTTTGACGGATGTAGAATAGATAGAAAAAGCACATCCAGAACATGTCAATTTTTAGGACATGCACTTGTTTCTCGGACTTCCAAGAAACAAAATTCGGTTGTACTATCCATGGCGGAAGTCGAATACATAGCCGCTAGTGTATATTGTGCACAAGTTGTTTGGATGAAAAACACTTTAGAAGACTATGGAATTCATTTAAAGAATATTCTCATAAAATATGATAATACAAGTGTTATTTGTTTAACCAAAAATCACATTCAATACTCTAGAACTAAGCACATTGACATTGGGCATCATTTTATATGAGATCATGTCAATAATAATGATGTCACTCTAGAATTTATTGATACAAAATACTAATTAGTGGACATCTTCACAAAACCCCTAAATGAAGAATAATTTGACTTCATTGGAAGAGAGTTAGGCATGCTAAATTGTTCTAATACATGATGTTGTATGTTTCTTTTTGGAAATTTCTCAACTTCGGCTTTCATTGTCTCATCTTGATATTATCTTCTTGTTTTCGAATGACATCTTTACAATATCATCTTTTGAGTGGAGTTCTCATTTTTGTCCTTCGATCATAATATTTTGATTCTCCTCTTCGATTGATGAATTTTTAAGTTATGTCATACCTTTTGATGAAATGGTAAAATCAGTTTTGATAAATCTCAACCTTGATATTATTTTGGATGATATATTTACACTCATTTTTATCCTTCGATTGTAATATTTTAATGAAGCTATCATTTTTTATCGTAATATTTTTAAAGCTTTCATGATGTTGTAAAAGTTTTGGATGATTTGGTATCATGATGTTGCTTTCCTCCTTCTTTGAATGATGGATCTTAATGATATAGTAAAATTGATTTTATACTCCCTCCACCACCTTTAAGCATGACTAAAGATATTTAATGTCATGGATTTTGCTTTAACAAAAAATCAAGCTCTTAAATGTTCATTTCAGATTTTTACAATTCAAAGCTAATGTCTTCCCCCTCATGAATCATTATAAGAATGCCACGTTGAATCTTTCTATGAAATTTTTAATGTAGATTCGTAAATACCATGTTGAAGCTTTATGAATTTTGACATCTCTTTCTCACATATTTTACCTTAAAATTGATATGAGATGTTTGATGAATGATTTATCCTTCCACTTTATTATTTTATTCTTGAATTTTCAAAATCGCATCTTAAGCGTTACATCCTCCTTCATGAATGAATCTTTGATGATTTATCTTTTTCTGGATTTCATAAACATGAACAAAAATGATCAAAATATATTTCGGATTTATCTATCAAGGATGACATATCATGTGTGTTTGATATGATATGTTTGATAAATGATATGCTTGATGATACCTTATGATGATCATTTTTATCAAATTTACCTCCTCTTTGTTGTGTTGAATCTCGGATTTTGATGATGAAACTAATTAATTATGGTTTATTGTTTAACTATATTTTGAGTTACGCAGGTCTACTATCGTTCAGGATTAGACAGTTGACGCTGGAGGAATTGACGTTACGCCGGGTGATCACATCTGGATATTGGATGTCGAGCCGAAGGTTCGTTCGACAATCGGCTGAAGGCTTCGTACGTCGGGCATCGGGCCAAGATGCATGTTGCGCCAAGGATATCGGGGTTGCGGAGGTCATCCACCAATTGGGCAACGGACCGCAAAAGAGGACGATGTGCCGAAGGTTCGGACGAAGCGCCGACCAATGACGTGCCGGGCAACTGAATGTCAATTCGTGTTGTAATAACTGTCTAGATCGATGTATAGTATTTGTTTGTTTGTATGCAGGTTTAACTACGATGACAATGAAGACATAAAGCAAAACAAAGTGCCGGAAGACAAGTCGGATGGATCATTGGGAGTTCGAGAGTTCAATGGAAGTCCGAAGATTCATTGGGAATAGTTGCCGGAACCGACCGAGAACGAGTAAGGAGCTTGCTGAAAGGTTTTCGAAAGTTCGCCGAAAGGTTCGTCGGAAGTTCGCGGAGCTTGCTAAGAAAGATCGGATCTTGCCAAAGAAGCTCGATGGAACTCGCCAAGATCATCATGAAGTCCAGGAGCTTGCCGGGAGTCCGCAGAATGGTTTCTGAGGGTTCATCGGAAGACCGCCGGAAGTTCACCGAAAGCTCACCGAAAGAAGTCTTGTCTTATGGACTTTGAAATAGCTTAAAAATGTTTTTAAAATTTGTAGTTACACATAATTTGGTTTACGATTAGGTGTTAATCCTTTAAACCAAATTTGAGCTAATTCAGACTTTGTTTGGACCGATTTCGACCGAGATTTCGGCCGAATCCACTGTGCTAAAAATGACCTGGGTGGTAGTACCACCCAGCTACAGTAACAGTGGCGGTAGTACCACCTGCTCTTGGCGGTAGTACCGCTTTGTGCAATCATCAATCGATGATCGACAGACGGTAGCACGCTTCTCGACAAAGTGTAGCACCCAAGACAGGAACTCATTTGATTTCAAATTTGGAGCCCAAATTTGAATCCATTTTAGATCTATAAATACCCTCCCTTTCTCAGCTGAAAGACAACCTTTTTGAGAGTTAGAAATTGAGGAAAAAGCTTAGGAAAGTCTAGTTTTTAATAGCTTGTGTTCACCTCCTTCTTTCTCTTTGAAAAATTTGTAAGAGTGTGAATTTCTTGTAAAAGGGTTATAAGAGGGGTATTTGGTCCTTCCCCTTCAAAAGGATTTGCTAGTAGAAGTTGGGAGCCTCATCAGAGAAGGCTTCGGAAGTGGATGTAGGTCGGATGACCGAACCACTATAAATCGGTTTGCATTTACTTTCTCGCAACTTACTTTGCTAAAAACCATTTTCATTTGCTGCCTTATTTACTCAACTTCATCTTCATCTTCTTACGTATGCTTTAAAGTTAAAACGTAATCTTTCCGGGTTCAAACGAAACGCTGCATTCATTCATACGAAGTTTCCGAACTTGTGTTAATCGCTGAAAAATCTATCATTCTTTACCGCTGCACTAATTCACCCCCCCTCTTAGTGCCACTTGATCCCTAACAATTGATATTAGAGTCATGTTCTTTCTCTTTCGGATTTACACCTGTGAGAAATGGCTCTAAATGGTTTTCAAGAGGGCTTTTCGGTTTTTCGTCCACCATTCTTTAATGGTTCAGACTACACATATTGGAAAACTCGAATGAGAGTTTTCATACTTTAAATGGATTTGGATTTGTGGAACATCATCGAAAATGGCTTTCAACCTTCCTCTAAACCGATGAACGAATGGTCGGATTTGGAGAAAAGGTCGTTTTCTTTAAACGCAAAGGCTATGAATGCCTTATTTTGCGCTTTAGATAAGAACGAGTTCAATTGGATTTCAATGTGCAAAACGGCTTTCAATATTTGGTGAACACTTGAAATTATGCACGAGGGAACTAGTAGAGTTAAAGACTCGAAAGTAAACCTCTTATTGCATGATTTTGAGCTCTTCCGAATGACACCAAGCGAAACTATCGGTGATATGTACAACTGCTTCACCGATGTTGTCAATAACTTAAAAAGTCTTGGTAAATGTTTTCCGAACTTTGAATTCACTAACAAGATTTTAAGATCCCTCCCAAAGAGTTGGGATCCAAAAGTAACTGCAATACAAGAGACTAAAAATTTAAATGATTTTTCATTGGAAGAACTAATCGGTCCACTAATGACATATGAAATGAGTTTCTTCGAACATTTGGAACATGATGAACATATGAACCACCTTCTAAAGAACAAGAAGGATTTAGAACATCGGACAAATGAATGCCACTTGAGTGATGACTCAAGTGATGAGGACAATGAGGACATTGAACACATAACAATGAATGTTAACAAGTTCATTAAACAAAAATTAAAAAACACAAATGAACTTGAATGGAGAAAGAGGCCAAAGAAGAAGAAGAAGGGTTGCAAAGAAGAATCAAGTAAAGAAGAGGCGAAATGGGCTTTGACGGTTTTCGACAATGAGATAAGAAACTCACCCAAGTTGTTCTTACCTTACTTTGAAATTACATAATCCTTTCATGAGTTGCTTGAAATAGTTGGTAGGATTTTTTTTTATGCTTTTTCCTTCCTAGTATTTTTGAAAAGTAAAAATTATGAATGATACTTACATGATTTATGATATTTCCTAGGATTAATCCATGCATGTGTATCTTGATGTTTTATATTTCGTTTCTAAACATGATGTTCGATCTTTAAATTTTTGTATCATGCTTAATGAGGAATTGAAATGATGAAGATTAAAATCCTACATTTTGGAATAATGTATATTCGGACTTGATGGTTTTCATGACGAAATTATTTTTCACATTTTCATAAAATGATGCATGATTTTAGCAAAAATTTGAGCATTGATCATCTTGTTATTACAAATGAAAGAAAGAATTAAAATGATTTTGATGATGCATTATGAAAACATGCTTAATGATTGTATCATACTTGATGACTTGAAATCTCATATTTTGAAATAATATATTCATAATGAATCCATGAATCTTGATGATTTTCATATCGCTTTTTGGCTTTAAACTTGATACATATCTTTCATGCAAAAAGATTTTGGGCATGCTTATGTGAAATCTTACTTGATAAATGAAAATGCTCCATACATATGATCATGATAAATTCATGAATCTTAACGATTTTACAATGCTTTTGATTTCAAACAAGATGTATGATTTTTGACACAAAAAATTAATAGCATGTTTCAAGATAATGCTTGCACACCAAATAGAATTAAAAGATAGAAGCAAGCATATTGATGATTTCATTTTTACATGAAAATTTGAACATGCATATATATAAGATCAACCACATAAAATAAAATACAAAAGTTAAAAATATTTTAATCATGATGTTTTATTTTTGATGTGTTTGGTCTTAACGGTCTTTATGATGAAACTTACGTCTTGCTTTGAAAAGTTGATACATGCTCACATGTAATCAATTTATGTTGCTCTTATTAAAATTTTTGAATAAAAGATTTTGATGCATTTGATCTTAATGGGTTTAATGACAAACTTGTATTTTGAATTTATACAATGATGGGTTCCATATAAATGTTTGAACATACATTATGAAATCATCATTGAAATGAAAATATTAAAAATTTGTTATCATGCTTAATGACTTTGTGATATCATATCTTGATGACAAACTCATGTTTTGGTCTTAAATTTGATACTCATCTTTTGAAATATGAGCACACTTGTTTGAAACAAAGTGAAACACATTATCCTGAAAAATTGAATATCATATCTTGAAATAATGTGTTATATTTTTGTTTTGACGATTTTTATAATGAAGTTTGCCTTTCATTTTTTGAATACTTATTTTGATTTAGCATATAAAGACATACTTAGATATTAAAAATCATAAAAAGGAAATACATAACTTTTGAAATTTGTCTCTCTAAAGTTATCGAATTTTTGATAAAAGACAAATGATGAATCCATGTATATTATGTTCTTGAATCTCGAGAACGATTTTGATAAATTTGATTATGAGTTTTGAGTTAACAAAATGAGTTTGAATGATTTTATGACTCCTCTCTTAATCTCTTGAAATCATAACTTTAAATTCTTGACTTGAGATATTTTATGTGAATTGAAATACTTTCTTCTTTAATTGCTTCTTTTTATCATTGCTATTATACCTCCCATGATTTATGTTGTAGAGAAAGAATTTATAAATTATGATGCAATGAGATCTCTTATACAATAATGAAATGCTTATGTGATTCTTTGTTAAAGAAAATATCTTGATTCTTATGAAATGTGATCTTGATGAAAATTCTAATACATGAATCAAGTTGCTCTTTGTGCTATATCTTTTCAAATGAATCATGAGCCTTGATATCATATATTGCATGATCCTAGAAGTGACATGATTTCTTTGTCTTGTGTGGTAAATTAAATATTTGATAAATAAAATTTACTTTATGATGAAGAATCATTAAATCATGACTTGATCTATGAGAATGCTATGTTCTTATGCATCATGATTCTAGGTTGTATATCCTTTATCATGAATTGGAACTTGATGCTAAAGAAAATATTTATAAATCATGATTTTGATTTCTCGGTACTATATGCTTAGAATTTATTTTAAAATCATGATCTTGATCTTGCTAAAAGAAAGTTATGAATCATGAATGATATCTTTTGGTTTTGATCCTTCTTGAATTTACATATTGATATGCTTCATGACATGATTTCTTTGCATTGTTATCTTATTTGCATCATGTGATGATTAAACAATTAATGAATATTTTTATTGATGGACTAGAACACACTTCAAACGTATAATTGATATGAAAAATGGCTTGTATAATCATTGAAATTTTTAGCCATTTAGTCCTCCCTTCTTTTTGACAAAGACAGGGGGAGAAAAATTGCTACCTTGCAATTTCACAAGAAGTTAAGGATTGTTATCTCAAAGGATATAAATATTGCTATCTTGACTATTTCAAAAGAAGCAAAATGCAAAACTTCAAAATTTTGAAATATTACACTTGCCATGCCTTTATGTTTGTATGTTTTAATGAAAAGTTAGCATATATGTTTAAAGTGATTATATATAATTGCTAGCTCATTGCAAATAAAAAGTTGATAGCATGTAAAGGTGAAACTTAGTTACAAAAGAGAAGAATTGAAAGGAAGCTAACTTGCATGTCGCAAAGTATGTTAGCTTGCTTATCATTATTGATTGCTTGCTTATCATCCTTTTCTCTCATATCATGATTTTTGACTCCCTTGAATTCATGGCTTAATATGCTAAAAATTCATGTTGCAAATTTGTTATTTTGTCATAATCAAAGCATTGACTATTTGTACTCCACTTTTTTTGATGAAAACAAAGGGGGAGAAGATTTATTGCTAGCTTATGTATCGCAAAGAAAAATTTTGCTAGCTAGAACATGCAAAGGAAGCAAAGAAAGTACAACTTGCACATCTCAACAAGCAAGTGAAAAAATTACCATCATTGCCCATCCTTAAAAAACTTGCTATGATTGAATGGTATGATTAGATGTTGTATTGCAAAGCTATGCGTAAATGTGGTATGATGTGATTAATAGCTAGTGTGTTGTCAAATTTGCATATCCTTGAAAACTAGCTATGATGTTACTTCTCCTTTTTGTTGATGACATAGGGGGAGAAGTAGATTGATGACTTCATGCATTGATTGAATATTTTATATATTTGCATGATGGTTTGATTGATTCTCTTAACATTGTGATGAATGTTGCTTGGATTTGGGATAATCCAAGTGTTTCTATCAATGGCATATTGATAGGGGGAGTTTGGTTAAACTCCGGGGAGTTATGATTAACTCCGTTAGTCATCAATTAGTTGTCATCATCAAAAAGGGGGAGATTGTTGAATCTCGGATTTTGATGATGAAACTAATTGATTGTGGTTTATTGTTTAACTACATTTTGAGTTACGCAGGTCTACTATCGATCAGGATTAGATAGTTGACGCTGGAGGAATTGACGTTGCGCCAGGTGATCACGTCTGGATATTGGATATCGAGCCGGAGGTTCGATCGACAATCGGTTGAAGGCTTCATACGTTGGGCATCGGGCCAAGATGCATGTTGCGCCAAAGATATTGGGGTTGCGGAGGTCATCCGCCGATTGGGCAACGGAGGACGATGTGCCGAAGGTTCAGACGAAGCACCGACCAATGACGTGCCGAGCAACTGAATGTCATATCGTGTTGTAATAACTATCTAGATCGAAGTAGAGTGTTTGTTTATTTGTGTGCAGAATTAACTACGATGATGATGAAGACGTAAAGCAAAACAAAGTGCCGGAAGACAAGTGGGATGGATCGTTGGGAGTTCGAGAGTTCGATGGAAGTCCAAATATTCGTTGGGAGTAGTTGCCGGAACCGACCGAGAACGAGTAAGAAGCTTGCCAAAGGGTTTTCAGAAGTTTGCCAGAAGGTTCGTCAGAAGTTCGCGGAGCTTGCCAAGAAAGATCGGAGCTTACCAAAGAAGCTCGATAGAACTTGCCAAGATCATCATGAAGTCCGGGAGCTTGCCGGGAGTCCACAGAATGGTTTCCGAGGGTTCGTCGGAAGACCGCCGGAAGTTCGCCGAAAGCTCACCGAAAGAAGTCTTGTCTTATGGACTTTGAAATAGCTTAAAAAATGTCTTTAAAATTTGTAGTTAGTATATAATTTGGTTTAGGATTAGGTGTTAATCCTATAAACCAAATTTGAGCCAATTCGGACTTCGTTTGAACCGGTTTCGGCCGAGTTTTTGGCCGAAACCACTGTGTTGAAAATGACCTGGGCGGTAGTACTGCTTTTTATCCTGTCAGTCTGACGACTGACAGGCGGTAGCATCGCCTCTGACAAGCGGTAGTACTGCCAGCACTGGGAACTCCAATTTGATTTCAAATTTGAAGCCCAAATTTGAATCCATTTTGGATCTATAAATACCCCCCCTTTCTCAACTGAAAGACAACCCTTTTGAGAGTTAGAAATTGAAGAAAAAGCTTAGGAAAGTCTAGTTTTCAATAGCTTGTGTTCACCTCCTTCTTTCTCTTTGAAAAATTTGTAAGAGTGTGAACTTCTTGTAAAAGGGTTGTAAGAGGGGTATTTGGTCCTTCCCCTTTAAAAGGATTTGCTAGTGGAAGTTGGGAACCTCATCGGAGAAGGCTTCGGAAGTGGATGTAGGTCTGATGACCGAACCATTATAAATCGGTTTGCATTTACTTTCTCGCAACTTACTTTACTACAAACCATTTTCATTTGCTGCCTTATTTACTCAACTTCATCTTCATCTTCATCTTCTTACGTATGCTTTAAAGTTAAAACGCAATCTTTCCGGGTTCAAACGAAATGCTGCATTCATTCGTACGAAGTTTTCGAACTTGTGTTAATCGCTAAAAAATCTATCATTCTTTACCGCTGCACTAATTACCCCCTCCCTCTTAGTGCCACTCGATCCCTAACATGTTGATGACAAAGGGAGAGAAGAATGTGTAAATAAATTGATGACATGTGCAAATGACTTGATAAAACGTCTTGCATGCGTCATATATAAAATGTCTTGCATGCATCGTATTGAGAAGAATATGATAAATAAATTGACTTATATGTTGTGTATTAGAATATGATGGAATGAAAATGTCTTATATGTTTTATTTTATAATTTAATTGCTTTTGCCATACTTTATAATTGAAAATTGGTTGATATCTTTAAAAGCATCATAATAAAATTTGTATCGTATCGTAATGTATCACATGTATTGCAAATGTTTCTTTAAAAAAAATTGCTATCATATCATGTTTAATAATTGGTATCTTTTATTGATATGATAAGTTATCATTTGATGATGTATCGCTTAATGATATCATGCCTTGTATTTATGGTTTTATATCAATATCATTTGATACATATTGTATTTCAAACTATAATTGGTATCTCTTGTAGAAATGATGAATGTCTATTATTCGACTTGAAAATAGGTGTTATGACTTTATGAAAAATACCAAGTTTCATATTTATGGATGAAAGAACATGCTTGTTAAGCATGATGATAAGTTCAACGGATGAAACTTATCGATTTCGGTTTGAATTCAAAGAGATTGAATTCAAGCATTTTCTTTCTCACAATATGGCATATAGATAGGGGGAGTTAAGAATAACTCTATCATCAATTAATTGTCATCATCAAAAAGGAGAAGATTATTGAATCTCGGATTTTGATGATAAAGTCAATTGATGGGTTATTTGATCTAATCCACATTATTGAGATAAGTGTGCATGATTAACTACGATAGCTTAAAGATATAAAGAAAATTACCGGAGTCAAGTTGTTGGGAGTTCGAGAGTCCACCGGAAGTTCGAATGATCGTCGAAAGTGCTGTCGAAACCAATTGAGAAAGAATCGGGGACTTGCCGAAGGTTTCGGAAGTTCGTCGGAAAGATCGTCGGAGGTTCACGGAGATCATCGAGAAGGTTCGAAAGCTTGCCCAAGATTTGTCAAACTCGCCACAAGTTTGGGAGCAAGTTGGGAGTCCACCGGAGGAAATCTGAGGGTGCATCGGAAGTCCGCCGGAAGATCGCCAAAAGCTTGTCGGAAGAAAACTTGATGCTGCCGAGTTAGTCTTTGCTTAGAATTATATCTAAATTTCATAGTTAGTACATAATTAGGGTAAGGATTTGGTAATAATCCTATTTAATCCTGTTAGGGGCCAACTGAACCTTAATTGGGCTAAATTGGGCCAGAGTTAGGGCTCATTTAGCTATGCTGGAATAGTTTGGTGGTGGCACTACCAGACCCAGGTGGTGGCACCGCCCCGGGAACAAATTCCCAGGTGTTCTGGGCGGTGGTACCGCCCTAGGTCAATGGTGGTACCGTCGACTTAAATACCTAGCAGGTGGTGGTACCGCCCCAGGTTAGCGGTAGTACCGTTGGCAGTTATTACCTGCCAATGGTGGTATCTCCTAGCAGGTGGTGGTACTACCAAACCATAGAGCCCAAGGACTCTGTTAGGTGGTGGTACCGCTAGTGCCTGGCAGTGGTACCGCTAGTACCCAGCAAACTCGGGATAAGACTCTTTTTAGCTCTATTTTTTAAAGTCAATTGAGTCTATAAATACTCCTCTTTTCTCAGCTAAGAAAGTACCTTTTTGAGAAGTTGAAAACTAAGTCAAAGCTATAGCAAAGTCTTATTTCAATAGCTTAAGTGTTCACCTCCCTCATTCTTTGTGAAAAATTTGTAAAAGAGTGAACCACCTGTAAAAGTTTGTAGGAGGGGTATTTGGTCCTTCCCCTTTAAGAGATTTGATAGTGGAAGTTAGGACCCTCATCGGAGGAGGCTTTGGAAGTGGACGTAGGTCATTTGACCGAACCACTATACATCGCTACGTACTTTAAATGTGTGAGCTTTTAAATTTCTACATCGTACCTTTACTTAGCTGCAAATCATTCGGTCTTCTTCCCCCTACTCTCATCTACATTCACTCGACCTATTTTAGTTAAAACTTCTTTCATTGAATCAAAATTTTCTTACGAATCAACTATCTCCGAAATCAATTTTAAGTTTACAAGTTTTAATCCGCTGTACTAATTCACTCCCCCCCCCTCCTCTTAGTGCCGCTTAGATCCTAACAATTGTGACCTATGCCCACTTTCGATTTCTCCTTTGTCAAAGTCATCGACTTCCACTATTGATCTTCCTTCAATGGGCGAAGATCAACTACCCCTTTATAGATCTTTTCTCCTTTTAATAGTTCAGGAGGCAACCTTTTACACTTTGCTCACTCCTCCTAAAGTAGATTTCTAAACTAAAACAAGAGGAGGTGAACTCTCAAGGGATTATAATAGTATTTTTCACTTAGATCTCAAAATTTTATTCACTTTTATATGCTCCATAAGCAAAAAAAGTAAGGGTATTTATAGGCCTCAATTGGCTTCAAAAATAAAGCCAAAAAAGGTCTCACCCCGAATTTTCAGGTATTGGCGGTACCATCACCTGTGTTGGGCGATACCATTGCCAGTACTCTTTGATACTAGGCAGTACCACCATCTAGTCTGGCAGTACTACTGCTAGACAGAGTCTTGGCTACTCGACCTAAGTGGTACCACTGCCTACCTAGGCAATATCATTGCTTGGCAGCATTAACTACCAATAGTACCATTGCCCGGTCTGGGTAGTACCACCACCTAGACCTCCTGGGAGACTGAGCCCTAGGTGATTTCGCCACCTAGTCCTAGTGGTGCCACCACCAGACAAGTTTTAGGTCATTGTTTGGGCCATTAGTCTGGTCCAAACCAGTCTTGATTCGGGCCCAATTGGCCCCTACTTCAGTTAGTGAGATTACCTCCCAATCCTAACTCAAACTAAGTCCTAACTATGATAATTAAGACGTTAACAAAACAAATTAAGTCTAGTATATCAAATGTTCTTCTGGTGAAATCCCGGCAAGCTTCCGATGATCTTCCAGTGGACTTCCAACGGACTCTCGACAATCTTCTGACAAACTCCTAGAAAGCTCTTAGCAAACTCCTGACGATCTTTTCGGTGAACTCCTGACCAACTTCTCGATGAGCTCCCAATGAACTTCTTGGTGAGCTCTGATGAACTCCCGACGAACTTCTTGGCGAACACCCGATGAACAATCGGTGAACTCCTAATAAGTCATCTGATCTTTGAATCTAGCACAATATCTGCTTTATGCCTTATGTTAGGATCTAGAGCGGCACTAAGGGGGGGGGGAGTGAATTAGTGTAGCAGTTAAATACGATAATTTTTAGTGATTTAAAAAGATTTCAGAAACTTCGCACGTTGAAAACTTCATTTCGACTAAAACCCTATTGGAATAGCCCTAACTTAAACTTGAGAATATTTAGAGAAGATGAAGGGCAGTGATAAGGAAGTTGAACAGCAAAGAGAAGATGGTTTGCTGAAATATAAAGATAATAAGTAAACGCATATCATTTTTATAGTGGTTTGGTCATACGACCTACCTTCACTCTCGATTCCTCTTCTCTTGTGGCCACCGGCTTTCAACTAACTGTTTTCCTTCCAATAGGTGAAGACCAACTCCCTTTTACAGTGCTCTCTCCTTTTGATGGGCTAAGGAGGTAACCCTAACAATGCCTCTTACCCCTCTCTTGAACTTGGCCAACACTCAGAGTTTGAGGGGAGGATTTCTCTCAAGTTTATAACAGAATTTTCCTGTCTATTTATTCGCAGTTGTGTGTAACTCAACCATGAATGAGAGGGGTATTTATAGGCCTCAAGGTGATTCAAATTTTGAACCCAATTTTGAATCACCCTAGATTTCAGGGGTACTAGCGGTACCACCGCCTGTCACTAGCGGTACCATCGCTTGGCACACTGCCACTATCAGTATATTGGATGGTACTATTGGGATCTAGAGCGGCACTAAGAGGGGGGGGTGAATTAGTGCAGCGGTTAAGTATGACAAATTTTGGTAATTTAAAATAATTTCAAAAAACCTCATACGTTGAAAACTTCATTTCGATGAAATCCGGTTTCAATTGCATATAGACTTAAATTAATTCATAAGAAAGAGATGAGGAAGTAGAGTAACAAGTAAATAAGGTTTGTTGAAATATAAAGAATAATAAATAAATACAAATCTAATTTTTATAGTGGTTTGGTCATACGGCCTACCTCCACTCCTGATTCCTCTTCTCTTGAGGCCACCGACTTTCCACTAGCTGTCTTCCTTCCAATGAGTGAAGAACAACTCTCTTTTATAGTGCTCTCTCCTTTTGACGGGCTAAGAAGGTAACCCTAACAATGCCTCTTACCCCTCTCTTGAACTTGGCCAACACTTAGAGTTTGACGAGAGAATTTCTCTCAAGTTTACAATAGAATTTTCTCGTCTATTTGTTCTTAGTTATGGAACTCAACCATGAATGAGAGGGATATTTATAGGCCTCAAGGTGATTCAAATTTGGAGCCCAATTTTGAATCACCCTAGATTTCAGGGGTACTAGTGGTACCACCGCTTGTCACTAGCGGTACCATCGCCTGGCACACTACCACTGTCAGTGTATTGGGTGGTACTATTGAGATCTAGAGTGGCATTAAGAGGGGGGGTGGGGGGGGGGTGAATTAGTGCAACGGTTAAGTATGACAAATTTTGGTGATTTAAAACGATTTCTAAAAACCTCATAAGTTGAAAACTTCGTTTCGATGAAATCCGGTTTCAATTACGTATAGACTTAAATTGATTCATAAGAAAAAGATGAGGAAGTGGAGTAGTAAGTAAATAAGGTTTGTTGAAATATAAAGAACAATAAGTAAATGTAAATCTGATTTTTATAGTGGTTCGGTTATACGAGCTATGTCCACTCCCAATTCCTCTTCGCTTGAGGCCACTAGCTTTCCACTAGCTGTCTTCCTTCCAATAGGTGAAGACCAATTCTCTTATAGCACTCTCTCCTTTTGATGGGTTTAGGAGGTAAACCTTACAAGCACTCTCTTCTCTCTTTTAACTTGAAAACAAGTGAGGACTAGAGGAGGGATTTCTAAAGTGATTTAAATAGTATTTTTTTACTTTCAAAGTGTGTGTGCTTGTATATGCAACCCATGGATGGGAGGAGTTTATAGGCTCTAATCTAATTCAAACTTAGAGCCAAAAATCTTTCCATCCTGGGTTTACCAGATACTAGCGGTACCACTGCCTATCACTAGCGGTACAATCGCTTGTTTGATCCTGATACTGGGCGATACCACTGCCCAATTTGGTGGTACTACCGCTTGACACACTGCCACGGTCAGTGTATTGGGCGGTACCACTACCTAGGTTCTTTAACACTGGGCGGCACCACCACCTAGTACATCTTGGGGAGCTGGATCGGGGGTGGTGCCACCGCCCCATACAGGGTCCAACACTTCTAGTTGGGCCTTAAACTCGGCCCAAACCAGTCCATTACTGGGCCCAGTTGGCTCCTATCATGGTTATAGGATTAACACCTAATCCTAATCGTAACTATGTTCTAACTACAAAATGAAAGATATTTCCTAACTTAATACAAAGTCTGACACATCAAGTCTTCCTCTAGCAAACTTTCAATGGTCTTCCGAGGAACCCTCGGACATCATTCTGTGGACTCCCGACAAGCTTCTAAACTTCATAATGATCTTGGCGAGTTCCAATGAGCTTCTTCAGTAAGCTCTAATCTTTCTCGGCAAGCTCCGTGAACTTTCAATGAATCTTTCCGGTGAACTTCTGAAAACCCTTCAACAAGCTCCCTACTCATTCTCAGCTAGTTCCAACAGTACTCCCGATGAATCTTTGGACTTCCGTCGAACTGTTGATCTCTCAACGATTCAATCGCACTTAACTCCGACACTTCATTTCGCTTTATGTATTCATCATTATTGTAGCTATTTCTGTACATATAAACCTAAACTCTATTTTAATCTAGTCAGTTACACAAATCAACCTCCTGTTGTCCAGCACATCATTGGTCGGTGCTTCATCCGATTCTTTGGTGCATCGTCCTCTCTTGTGGCCTGTTCCCCAATCAGTGGTTGATCTCCACAACCCTAATATCCTTAGCACAACACCACTCTTCTTGGCCTGATACCCGATATCTTTGTCTGAAGCCTTCTACCGATTGTCGATCGGACCTTCAACTCGACGTTCAATATCTTTACATGATTTTCTCCAGTGTAACGTCAATTCATCCTATGTCAACTATCTAATACTGATCGATAGTAGACTTGCATGACTTAAAATGTAATTAGATAATAAAATACAATCAATTAATTTCATCATCAAAATTCGAGACCCAACATTCTCCCTCTTTTTGATGAGAACAACTAATTAATGATGAAGGTAACTTTAACTCTCGGAGTTTAACCAAACTCCTCCTATGACATGCCATTGATAGAACACTTGGATTATCCCAAATCCAAGAAACATGTATCAAAATCATATCAACAAAAATATCATGTAAATATATAAAATATTCAATCAACATTACATTGCATGAGTTCATCTATCTACTTCTCCCCTTTTGTCATCAACAAAAAGAAGTTGTATTATAGCTAGTTTAAAAGATATGCAAGTTTTACAATCATACAAGCTATCAAGATATACAACATTCAATCATAGCAAGTTTTTAATTTCAAGCATGGCAATTTTTACTTGTTCCTTGAAATGTGCAAGTTTGCACTTTTCTTTCTAAAGATAGGCAAGATAGCAATTTTTCATTCACTTCTTGAGATATGCAAGTTGTACTTTCTTTGCTTCCTTTGCGATATGCATGCAATTTGTGTAAAGATTTCATCACTTTAAATATGCAAGCTAAATTTTCATTACAATATACAAGCATAGAAGCATAGCAAGTGTAGGATTTCAAATTTTCTAAGTTATGCGATTTTTGCTTCTATTGAGATAGCAAGTTCTTTTGAGCTAGCAAATTTTTTTATTGAAGTGTGCAAGCTAGTAAAAACTTTCTCCCCCTTTGTTTTTGTCAAAAATAAGTGGAGGAGTATGAATATTCTTTTACATCACTGCTTTAATCATGACAAAATAATAAATTTGCATCATGAATTTTTATTATATCAAGTCATGAATTCAAGGGAGTCATAAATAAATCATGATATGAGGAAAATTAATGATAAGCAAGCAAGCAATAATGACAAGTAAGCTAGCATACTTTGTGATATGCAAGCTAGCTCCCTTTAAATTTTTTTCTTTTGCAATGAAGTTTTGACTTTGCAAGCTATCAACTTTTTGTTTGCAATGAGGTAGAAATTTTTTATAAAATTTATAACATTTTAAACATGCAAGCTCATGAGTTTAAAAGAAAATAATAATGCAACTTTGCAATTTCTTTCTTCTCATTTTGAGAAGTGCAAGTTTTGCATTTTTGCAAGCTCTAGCTAGCTATGTTTGCTTTCATTTATAATGTGCAAGCTAGCAAACCCTTCTCCCCCTTTGTTAATATCAAAAAGAAAAAAGGACATAGTTTTCTTCCCTTTTACATTATTTAGAAAATGGTGTCGATCAATATCACATGATGCATACATGGCCAAGAAATCAAGTTTTTAGTAAGATCAAGATCAAAAGATATCATTCATGGTAAATATTCTTTTTAGCAAGATCAAGATCATGATTTTGAAACAAATTCTAAACATATTTTCTTTATATTCATTTTCAAGCCATGATAAAAAGAATAAATCAATGATTCAATCATTAAGCAAATTTCTTTTACATCAATTTTCAATCATCACATAAGGAAGTCATATCATGAAGGATCAATTCATGAATAAACAAAAATTATATATTTGTCATGAAGAAAATCTTAACTTATACATAGGAGTTTTCAAGTTATCACGATCCTGATTTTATAAAAAGAATCTAAAATATATAGTTCTGAGAAATCAAAATCATAATTTATAAAACTTATCCAAATCATCAAAATTGCTCTTAAGAGATTCATAAATGACATAGATAGATTTGGATTATTTTCCTCTTTAGTAAATGAATTCATTGATCTTGATAAGATAGAAAATACATTGTGTTTCAATTTATATGAATTGTCATATAAGTATGCCTTTGCCTTTTATAAAAATATATCAATATTCAAGAATGAAAGGCAAGCTTCGTCATAAAGATCGTCAGGACAAAAATATAACACATTACTTCAAGACATAAAATTCAATTCAAATCATTAAGGTCAATATTATAGTTGAAGATATTTATCAATAATGGCATGAGTTCATCACTTGTCTTTTATTGAAAAATCCAAAACTTTAGAGAAAGAGAGATGTTCAAGAAACATGCATTTCTCTTTTAGTGATTTCAATTCATGCATTGATTTCATATAAATATGCCTTTGTATTTTTATGTCGAATATAAACAATCATGAATGTTCAAGACCTAGAGGCAAATTTCATAAAACTAACCATCAAGCATGATATCATCATTTTAATTCTAATGATATTTGTTTTATTTTCAAGATATTCATCCTTTTTAACTCATCCAAATTGACATATTCCCAAAAATTTTAAAAATAGAGAATGCATTTTTATTTCATGCAATTGATTTCATGTGAACATGTTCAAGTCCTTTTTGTATTAAAAGATGTCTATCAAGTTCAAAAATCGAAACACAAGTTTCTTTAAAAATGACGTGTAATCTAAAAATTTTGTCATGGAAAAAAATATTAAGGCCAATATAACATGTCAATTATACATCATCTTCAATTTATCATGATAATATATTCTCATTTTTATGTGTTTTATTTTATGCAATCATGTTCAAAATTTTTATATGAAAACCATTATTGTATAAATTTGAAATACAAGTTTTGTCATCAAAACCATCAAAACCAAACATATTCACCATAAAACATCATGATAGTGCATTCTTCATTTTTATGTGTTTTACTTTAAGTTGATTGACCTCATATAAGCATAGTCACATTTTCACACAAAAGCCAAGCATCATATAAATTCAAAATGATTATCAAAGCCATGTTTCTTTCATTCAAAAAACTTGTTGATAGCAATGAGGGTTGGGTCTTTTAGTTTTGCAATTGATTTCATGTGGACATGCATCATCTAAAAATTTTATCATAAAAATGATTAAGACTCATTAATCCAAGATAGAAGTTTTCAAATTATAAGCATGATACACACATCTATCATTAAAAGACTTTCAAGAAATTCATACATAGATATGTATCATGTTTAAAACTGAAAATCGATACAAAAAGTATACATGGAATTATGTCATCTTAAAACGTCATCTTAATTCGTCATGAAAATGATTAGACCAAAAACACGTTAATCCAAAACATAGAGTTTCAAATCAATATTACTTCAAAAACTCATGCATGATATAAAATCATCAAGTATCATGTTTAGAAACAAAAAGTAATATAAAACATCAAGATACACATGCATGGATTAATCCTAAGCATTATCACAAATCATGCAAGTATCATTTAATTTTTACTAAAAATACTAGAAAGAAAAGCATGATATAATTTTTAAAAAACAATTATTTATTTCCTACTAACTAAGTTAAGAAATTCATGAAAAAGATATCAAGTAATTTCATAATAATGTACAAACATTTCGAGTGAGTTTCTTACCTTATTGTCAAAAACTGTTAAAGCTCAATTCATCATTTCCCCTTCGAAAGTTCTTGATTCGTCCTTTGGGGCCTTCATCTTCTTTGGCCTCTTCTTCCGTTTAAGTTCACTTTTGTTCTTTAATTTTTATTTTTAAAATTTTTTAAAATTCATTATCAAAAGTTCAAAGTTCTCATAATCATCGTCCTCATCACTTGAGTCATCACTCAAGTGGTATTTTATACTCTGAAGTTCCAAACCATTCCTGTTCTTTAGAATGTGGTTCATATGTTCACCATGTTCCACAAGTATCATCTCATAGGTCATTAATAACCCAATTAGTTCTTCCAATGAAAAATCATTCAATTTTTTAGCTTCTCATAAAGCGGTTACTTTAGAATCCCAATTTTTTGGAAGAGAACATAAAATCTTATTAATGAGCTCAAAATTCAAAAAAGATTTACCAAGAGCTTTTAGACTATTGATGATATCCGAAAAATGAAAAAATATATCACTGATAGTCTCACTTGGTGTCATTTGAAAAAGCTCAAAATTATGCAATAAGAGGTTTACTTTTGAGTCTTTGACTCTACTAGTTCCCTCGTGCGTGATTTCAAGTATACGCCAAATATCAAAAGCCATTTCGCAAGAAAAAATCTGATTGAACTCAGTTTTGTTCAAGGAGCAAAATAAGACATTCATAGCCTTTGCATTTAAAGAAAAAGATTTTCTTTCTAAATCCAACCATTCGTTCATCAGTTTAGAGGGAAGCTAAAACCTGTTTTGAATAATATTCCATAAATTTAAATATAAAGAAATCAAGAAATCTCTTATTCAAGTTTTCCAATAAGTGTAGATGAACAATCGAAAAACCCTCTTGAAATCCATGAAGAAACATTTCTCATGGGTGTGAATCCAAAAGAGAAATAACGAGGCTTTGATACCAATTGTTGGGATCTAGAGCAACACTAAGAGAGGGGGGGGTGAATTAGTGTAGTGGTTAAGTATGATAAATTTTAGTGATTTAAAATGATTTTAGAAAACCTTGTACGTTGAAAACTTTGTTTCAATGAAATTCGATTTTCATTACGTTTAGACTTAAAATGATTCATAAGAAGGAAATTAGAAAGTGGAGTAGCAAATAAATAAGGTTTGCTGAAATATAAAGAACAATAAGTAAATGCAAACCTAATTTTTATAGTGGTTCGGTCATCCGACCTACGTTAACTCCCGATTCCTCTTCTGTTTAGGCCACTGGCTTTCCCCTAGCTGTCTTCCTTTCAACGGGCAAAAACCAATTCTCTTACAGTGCACTCTCCTTTTGATGGGCTTAGGAGGTAACCCATATAAGCACTCTCTCCTCTCTTTTAACTTGAAAACAAGTGAGGACTAGAGGAGGGATTTCTAAAGTGATTTGAAAAGTATTTTTCTACTTTCAAAGTGTGTGTGCTTGTATATGCAACCCAAGGATGGGAGGGGTATTTATAGGCTCCAATCTAATCCAAACTTGGAGCCAAAAACCTTCCCATCTTGGGTTTACCAGGCACTGGCAGTACCATCGCCTATCACTAGTGATACCACTACTAGTTTGACCCTAACACTAGGCATACCCATCGCCTAGTCTGGCGGTACTACCACCGGACACACTACCATGGTCAGTGTACTAGGCGGTACCACCGCCTAGTACATCCTAGGGAGTTGGACCTAGGGTAGTACCACCGCCCCATACAGGGTCCAGCACTTCTGGTTTGGACTTAAACCCAGCCCAAACTAGTCCATTACTGGGCCTAGTTGGCCCTTACAAGTGTTATAGGATTAACACCTAATCCTAATCATAATTATATACTAACTATGAAATTAAAGATATTTCCTAAGCTAATACAAAGTTTGACATATCAAGTCATCCTCCGGTGAGCTTCTAGCGAAATTTTGGCAGTCTTCCGACGAACCCTCGGGCACC
Source organism: Musa beccarii (assembly GCA_024322285.1). Taxonomy (NCBI): domain Eukaryota; kingdom Viridiplantae; phylum Streptophyta; class Magnoliopsida; order Zingiberales; family Musaceae; genus Musa; species Musa beccarii. The sequence goes on from CM044396.1 coordinate 31,418,794, forward strand.
ATTCTGCAGACTCCCAGCAAGCTCTTAGACTTCACGATGATCTTAGCGAGTTCCGACAAGCTTCTTCGACAAGCTCCGATCTTTCTCGATGAGCTCCATGAACTTTCGATGAATCTTTCTACAAACTTTTGAAAACCCTTCGGCAAGCTCCCTATTCATTCTCAGCCAGTTCCGATAGTACTCCTGACGAATCTTTGGACTTCCGTTGAACTCTCAAACTCCCAATGATTCGATCGCACTTGACTCTGACACTTCATTTCGCTTTATGTCTTCATCATTATCGTAGCTAATCCTATACACAAAAACCTTAACTCTACTTTGATCTAGTCAGTTACACAAATCAACCTCCTGTTGTCCGGCACATCATTAGTCAGTGCTTCGTCTGGTTCTTCGGTGCATCATCATCTCTTGCGGCTTATTGCCCAATCGATAGTTGACCTCCGTAACCCCGATATCCTTGGTGTAACACCACTCTTCTTAGCTTGATGCCCGATATCTTTGTCTGAAGCCTTCTACCGATTGTCGACTGGACCTCTGGCTCGACATCCAATATCCTGACATGATTTCCTCTAGCGTAACATCGATTCATCCTATGTCAACTATCTAATCCTGATCGATAGTAGACCTACGTGACTTAAAATGTAATTAGACAATAAAACACAATCAATTAGTTTCATTATCAAAATCTGAGACCCAATAGGTACCACCGCCTAGGTACATTGACACTGGGTGGTACCACTACTCAGACCACCTAGGAGATTGAACCAAGGGTGGTGCCACCGCCCTAGTCTGGCAATGCCACTGCTAGACAAGGTTCAACAACCCTGTTTGGGCCTTGAGTTCGACCCAAACTTATCCAGGTATGGGCCCAACTAACTCTTAACTGGGTTGACCTAATTACAACCTAATTAGTCCTTAATCTTACTTCGATTTGGATAATTATTACAATGCTTAATCGAAATGTCACCCGATACATCATTGGCACATTAGCGTTTTATCCGTTTCTTCGATGCATCATCCTCTCTTACGACCTATTGCCCAATCAGTAGTTGATGCCACAACCCTAATCTTCTTGGTGCAACTCTGCTCTTCTTGGCCTGATGCCCAATTTCTTTGTCCAAAGCCTTCTGCCGATCATCGATCGGACCTCCGGCTCGACGTCCAATCTCCTAACATGTTCTCCTCTAGTGCAACGTCGATTCTTCCTACGTCAATTATCTAATCCTGATCGAGAGTAGACCTGTGTGACTTAAAACATAGTTAGATAAACAAAACATGATCGATTAGTTTCATCATCAAAATCCAAGATTTAACAATCTCCCCCTTTTTTATGATGATAACTAATTATTGACAGAGTTAACCTTAACAATCGAAGTTTATCCAAACTCCCCCTATCAATATGCTATATTGATAGAGCACATGGATTATGCTAAATCCAAGTAACATGTATCAAAAAATATATCATTAAAAACATCATGCAAATATATAAAAATATTCAATATAACATATATTGTATGAAACCATCAAATCTACTTCTTCCCCTTTGTCATCAACAAAAAAGAGTTGTATCATAGCTAGTTTTTAGAAGATATGCAAGGTTTACAACATCAAGCCAGCTTCACAACATATATCATTTTAAAATATTCAATTATGATAAGTTTTTAAGGATGTGTAATCATGGAAATTCAATACTTGCTTATTGTGCAAGTTTGCACTTTGCTTCTCTTGAAATTACAAGGTAGCAATTTTTGTGATGTTCGAGATAGCAAGTTCCTTCATTGCAATGATTGAGCTTGCAAATTTTTCATTAAAGTGTGCAAGCTAGCAAGTATTTGTCTTAAGCTAGCAACTTCGTGTTTGCAATGAGATAGCAATTTTTGTAAAATTTACAACACTTTAAACATGCAAGCTCATGAGTTAAAATATATAACTTTGTAATTTCTTTCTTCTCTTTTTGAAAAGTGCAAGCTTTGCCTTTTTGCTAATTCTAGCTAGCTTTATTTGCCACTTCCTCTTATGATACACAAGCTAGCAAGCTAACTCTCCTTTTGTCATTGTCGAAAAGAAGGGAGGAACCAATGATATAAACTTTTATATCAATTGTAAATATGCATCAATAAAAATTTTACATCAATCTTTTAATCATCACATGATGCATACAAGGCAAAAATGTAAGGAAATCATGTCATGAAGGATATCAATGAAAAATCGACAAGGATCAATTCGTGAATATCATTCTTGGTTCATATTCATTTTAGCAAGATCAAGATAAGATTCATGAATATTCTTTTTAAAAGTATCAAGTTCATGATTCATTTGGTAATAAATAGCAAGAAGAGCAACTTGATTTAAGCATAAGAATTCTCATCAAGATTTCACAAAAATAAATTCCAAATATCAAGATACCAAGATCACATTATATACAAAAATTTAATTATCAAGATATCAAGATCATGAATTCATAAAAATTCAAGTATTAAGTTCCGAGAAATCAAAAGACAAGTTGCATTTCATTTGAAAAATCTTCTTTTGATAACCGAAAGAAGCATAATAAACGATCTTGATATATAAAGAACTTCATGTTATAATTGTCAAGATCATGATTTCAATAAAATTTCTTTATAGTAAAATGAAATCTTTTAGAACTTGATGCAAGCATTATATATATATATATATATATATATATATATATATATATATATATATATATATTATATATCAAAAGGTCATGATTCCAAGAAATTGAGAGAAGAGTCAAGAATCATTAACAAGTCTTATTTAAATTCAACTCGACTACTTCATACTTATCATTAAAATCATTTTCATAGATTCATATAAATAGATTCTTTAGCTCATCATCAAAATCTCATTCATAAATGAATTCATCACTTGTCTTTCATGAAAAAATCAAAAACTTTTAGAGATAGTAAAACATACATTTCCATTTTATGATTTACTTCATATAAGCATGCCTTTGCTTTTAATAAAAATGAGTATCACATTCAAGAGTGAAAGGCAATTTTTGTAAAACAAATCATAATTTGTATTATCATATAAATCTAAAATCATCATCAAAATCTTTCATTCAGAAAATTTATTAAGAGTAACATAGATTGATTTTATGTAAGTATGCTCAAGTCTTTTTATATAAAAGATATGTATTAAGTTCAAAACCAAAACACAAGTTTCATCATCAAGACCAAAAATAGGACACGACATCTAAAAATTTCGTTATAAAAGTGATTAAGAGCAAACACATAAAACATCTTTAAGGAAAAGATTTGATTCATCATGATAATATATTTTGCTTCCTCTTTTTTATGTGTTTCAATTAAGGTGAGCATGTTCAAGTCTTTTATGAAAACATGTATCAACATTTAAAAACAAGACATAAGTTTCATTATAAAACTGTCAAGACCAAAAACATCAAAAATAAAATATCATGATATCATAGTTTCAATTTTTATGTGTTTTATTTTATATGGTTGACCACATATAAGCATGTTCATATTTTCATATAAAAGCCATGCATCATGTTGGAAGTCGAAAGCATTATCAAAACATAGATTGATTCATGTAAGCATGCTCAAGTCTTTTTATATAAAAGAAATATGTCAAGTTTAAAACCGAAAAACCAGTTTCATCATCAAGACCAAAAATAGGACACAACATCTAAAAATTTCGTTATAAAAGTGATCAAGAGCAAACACATAAAGCATCTTTAAGGAAAATATTTGATTCATCATGATAATATATTTTGCTTTCCCTTTTTTATGTGTTTCAATTAAGGTGAGCATGTTCAAGTCTTTTATGAAAACATGTATCAACATTTAAAAACAAGACATAATTTTCGTCATAAAACTGTCAAAACCAAAAACATCAAAAATAAAACATCATAATATCATAGTTTCAATTTTTATGTGTTTTATTTTATGTGGTTGACCTCATATAAGCATGTTCATGTTTTCATATAAAAGCCATGCATCATGTTGGAAGTCGAAAACATTATCAAAACCACTTTTCTTTCATTCGGGAAGTTATGTGGGTTAAGTCTTTTAGTTTTATAATTTATTTCATAAAGACATGCATTATCATGCAAATTTTGTCAAAGCCATCAACACATTATTTCAAAACATAGGATTTCAATTTTCAAATCCTCATGCATGATATGAAATCGTCAAGCATCATGTTTGGAACCAATATCATCATGAAGAACATCAAGACAAACACGTTGTTTCAAAATGTGAGATTTCAAGTTATTATTTCAAATCCTCATGCATCATCAAGCATGATACTATAAAACATTCTCAAAAAAATTTTATACGAAGGCCAAGCATTTACATATACATTTGTCCAAGACATAAGATTCGCTCATCATTCATAGTTTTAAAATATGAAATCATCAAGATAAATGTTCATTGATTTTATCTTGTTAGGTGTACAAGCATGAGATGCAATTATCATGATAATTTATTTTATGTCAAAAACATACATCAAGATTTAAAGTGAAAACCAATATGGAAATAAAAAATATACATTCCATTTATCATGATAATTGATTTTTCTATCAGAAACCATGCATCTTATTTTAAACTGAAAGTAATACAAATCCATCAAAATACACATGCATGAATTAATCATATTAGGTGTACATAAATCATGCAAGTATTATTTTATTTTTTTAAATACTAGAAAGAAAAGCATGATATAATTTTTGAAAATAATTTTTTATTTCCCACCAACTAAACTAAGCAACTCATGAAAAGATCATGTAATTTCAAAATAATGTAATAGCTGTTAAAGTAAAAATATAATCGTGAAAGCTTAGTACAATATGAGTTATATTTATACAGGTTAGGAGAGAGGATTTTCCTCAACAACTAGGAGGATTTCCCTCAACAACCAGGGAGGATTTCCCTCAATAAACCAATGGGATTTCCTCATACAATTTGAGGAAATCTTATCCGCTATTATGCCCCCGCAAGATGGTGCTCCTATCAAGGATACCAATCTTAGATCGATGTAATAAAAATAGTTTACGGGCAAGAGGCTTCGTGAGTGAGTCTGCTAGTTGATCAGTCGTATGTACGTGAGAGACACATAGTTGATGTCTGACAACTTGATCTCGTACGAAGTGAAAGTCGATGGCGATATGTTTCATGCGTGAGTAGAATACTGGATTGGCACATAAGTAGGTAGCTCCAATATTATCATAATATATTATAGGAGGAAGGGTAGAGTTGACATTGAGTTCCTTAAGGAGATTTGTGACCCAATTGAGTTCAGTAGTAGCTGTAGCGATGGCACGGTATTCAACTTCAGTCGTAGACCGTGCGACTGTCTTTTGCATCTTAGAACTCCAACTGATAGGATTAGCTCCAAGGAAAATAATATACCCTCACGTAGAAGTTCTATCATCAAAGTTCACCACCCAATCAGCATCAACAAAGGCATGGAGATTAAGTGGGGTGTGTTTGTGGAGAAACAGGCCATGATGAACGGTTCCTTTAAGATATCGCAAAATTCGTTTGATGGTAGACTAATGCATAGTAGATGGCTGGTGCATGAATTGAGATAATTTATTGACTACAAATGAGATATCTGGACGGGTGAGAGCCAAGTACTGTAAGGAGCCAAGTACTTGTCGATATTGAGTAGCATCTGAAGCAGGACTTCCATCACATAATTTGAGTGATTCATTAGTAGAGAGAGGAGTTGTAACTTCTTTTGCATCCTACATGTTTGTTTTGGATAATAGGTCTTGAATATACTTTCTTTGTGATAGGAGAAGACTTGAAGTTGCTTTAACTCCCAGAAAGTAACTTAAGGGTCCAAGATCTTTGAGGGAGAATCGATCAGCCAATTATTTTAAGAATGTCTGAATCTCCAAGGGATTATTGCTTGTAACAATAATATCATCCATATATACGAGAAGATATATTGTGTGTCTACTTTGTTGTCGTAAGAATAACGAGGTATCAGACTTGGAGTTGATGAAACCAGCTGATGTCAGAAATGAGCCAAGTTTAGTATACCAGGCTCCTGGAGCTTGACGAAGTCCATAAATAGCTTTTTGTAGTTTGCACACATATCTTGGATACTGATGATGAATGAAGCCAGGGGGTTGCTGCATATAGACATCTTTAGTTAGAGTCCCCTGTAGAAAGGCATTGTTAACATCTAGTTATCGTAGCTGCTAGCCTTTTGAGACGGCCAAACTTAGAATAAGTCAAATTGTTGTGGGTTTAACAACAGGACTGAAAGTCTTTGTGAAGTCAACTCCAGGTCGTTGATGAAACCCTTTGGCTACTAGACGTGCTTTATATCTAGTAACAGATTCGTCTGGGTTCCGCTTAATTCGAAAGACCCATTTACACCCGATGATGTTTTGTGTAGGATGAGGGGGTACAAGGGTCCATGTGGAGTTATGATGCGTGCGTAGGCGAGTGACTCCGAACAGAAAATTTCAGGACTACGCGATTTCGGGAAAATGGGCAGTTCACCACCAAAAATAAAATAGAACGATCTTCTTCCAAGGTATAAAGGCCACGCCACCAACCAAGGATAAGGATCGGGATCTACTGAGTTCACCACCAAGGCCTAAAGATTTCACCACCAAGGATAAAGGACTTGAGATAGGAGAAGCTCACCACCAAGGCCTAAAGATATCACCACCAAGGATAAAGGGCTTTTGGCTCACCACCAAGGAGGAATCCACGCTCCAAGGATAAAGAGACCGCAAGGAGTTATCCACTCTCCGAAAGATATTCACTCACGGAGAGGAAGTCTCACCAAATTTCATTTCATCATTTCATTCATTCAACCACTTACAAATGAGAATATGTCTCATTATATAGACATTAGACTCGAAGGAAAACAAACAATGGAACTACCCAACAAACAAACAAACTGAAATAACGGAACTACCCAAACAAACAATGGAAACTACCCAAACAAACAAGATTGAAATAACAGAACTACCCAAACAAACAATGGGAACTACCCAAACAAACAAGATTGAAACAGAATTCGTCCACCAATAATAACCAAAGCAAATCTCCACTTCCAAAGAGCATTAAATCACTTTGGATCTTATCCTGAATAACTCCTCTTTGATATAGCATCAATCAAGAACGAATTTTGATATTGGTATATCATTTCTTATCCCATCAAGTAAGTTGTAAAAAGTTAGTTTTGGCAAGAATAAGTCCCGATAGTGTTTGTTTTTCGAAAGGAATCACCCAGACTTAAAGATTGATTAGTAGTCTCGGATGCTCCCGCATCATTCTCCCTGGTTGTTTGAGATTTGTCCTCAAATCGACAAGTCATCATCATCCAAGTAAGGAGAAAGATCACCTACATTAAAAGTTGCCTAAACTCCATATTCTCCGGAAGATCAATCAATCTTGTAAGCATTTTCGCCAATTCTCTCGAGAACTTCAAATGGGCGTCATTTACTGGACATAAGTTTATTCTTGAGAAGGAAATCTTTCCTTCCTTAAATGTAACCACACAAGATCACCTGGTTGGAAATGAGTCTTCCTCCGATGTTTATTAGCTTTCTTCCTATAAGACTCGTTAGCCTTCTCGATCTTACTTGAATATCTCATGAAGCTCATGAAGTTTTTTTATTGATTCAAATTTTGCTCTTTGCCATCAAAGTTCACTTGTGAATTGATGGAATAGGAATTAAATCAATTGGTGTGAGCGGATTGATTCCATATACAATTTCGAAGGGTGATCGACCTGTAGTATAACTCAAATGATCGATTATAAGCGAACTCGGCATGTGCAAGCTTCAAATCCCAATCTTTAGGGATTTACTAACCATTCCTCAAGTAACGTAGTGAGAGTGCGATTAGTTACCTCGGTTTGGCCATCGGTTTGAGGATGACAAGTGGTGCTTTGAATAGAAGTCTGGTTCCAAGCATTCTCCATAAGGTCTTCCGAAATAACTTAAAAATTTAGAATCATCGATACAATGGTCTTTGGTACTCCATGAAGGCGAATGATCTCCTTGAAATAAAATCACCACATGAGATGCATCATCCGCATCATCCGTCTTGTGGCATGGAATAAAATGGGCCATTTTAGAAAATCGATCAACAACCACCAAAATGGCATATTTTCCCCTCCGAGTTCTTGGAAGAGCCACAATAAAATCCATGCTCACATCTTCCCAAGGTCTGTAATGGTACCGAAGGGGAGTATACAGCCCTTGGTGGAAATGACTCTTTGCTCTTTGACAAGTTGCACACCTCAAGATGATAGCATGTACGTCTCCACTCATCTTTGGCCAATAAAAGTGCTCTTGAGTTTTGTTCATGCCGAAGTGACCAGCCAGACCTCCACCATGTGCTTCTCGGATCAACAATTCTCTAAATGAACTCTTCGGCACACATAATCGATTTCCTTGAAAAGAAAACCATTTTGGACAGAATATGTACCTTGAATTCCATGTTTGCAATTGTCAATAATAGTAGAGAACTCCGGGTCTTCAGAATATAGTTCTTTCATGGATTGAAAACCAAGAATTCTAGAATCAAGAACAACAAGCATAGAGTATCTTCTTGATAAAGCATCCGCAACAACATTAGTATGGCCAGGTTTATATTTCGAAACGAAAGAAAAGGATTGAAGAAATTCTACCCATTTGGCATGCCTTGAGTTGAGCTTGCGTTGGCCACTAATAAATTTCAAAGCCTCATGGTCGTAATGAAGTACAAGCTGTTTAGGCCTTAAATAGTGACTCCAATGATCAAGAGCTCTCACAATGGCGTAGAACTCCTTATCATAAGTTGAGTAGTTTTTCTTCGAATCGGTTAACTTTTCACTGAAATATGCTAATGGCCTTTGTTCTTGAACAAGAACAGCTCCAATGCCAACTCCACTTGCATCACATTCAACTTCAAATACTCTATCAAAATTAGGAAGGGCAAGAACGGGGGACTCACATAGCTTCAGTTTGATGAGTTCAAAAGCGGCATGAGCAGCTCTTGTCCATTCAAAAGAACCCTTCTTCATGCATTCGGTGATAGGGGCCATGATTGTACTGAAGTTCTTCACAAAACGACGATAGAAAGAAGCAAGGCCATGAAAACTCCTTACATCGGTGATGGATTTCGGAACCGACCAGGTTTTCATTACATCTACTTTCAATTGATCAACGGAAATTCCATCCTTCGAAACCACATATCCAAGGAATATAATGCTAGAAGAGAAGAACTCACACTTCTCCATTTTGGCATAAAGTTTCTGTTCTCTCAAGGCGTTAAAGACCTGTTTCAAATGAGAAATATGCTCCTCCTCGCTTTGACTATAAACAAGGATATCGTCAAAGTATACAACAACAAATCGACCAATGAAGGAACGAAGAACCTCGTTCATAAGCCTCATGAATGTACTTGGAGCATTAGAAAGTCCGAATGGCATAACCAACCATTCATATAAACCTCCCTTAGTCTTGAAAGCTGTTTTCCACTCATCTCCTTTCTGCATTCGGATCTCGGTGATAGCCACTTAAATCTATCTTTGAAAACATAGTAGAACCATATAATTCATCAAGCATATCATCAAGTCTAGGTATAGGATACCTGTACTTAATAGTGATGTTGTTGATGGCTCGGCCTATCGACACATTCTCGAATGTTCCATCCTTTTTGGTACGAGAAGAGCCGGAAAGCAAGAACATGGGCTCATACTTCTCGAACATATCCCTTGTCAATAAGTTCATTGACTTGTCTTTGCAACTCCTTTGTTTCCTCCGGGTTGCATCTATATGCTGCTTTGTTTGGTAGAGGGGCAATGGGCAGCAAGTCAATTTGGTGCTCAATACCTCTTATTGGAGGTAATCCAGATGGCAATTCTTCTGGGGAATACATCTGCAAAGTCTCTTAACAAGGAATACATTTTCTGATGTATAGGTCTCTCTTTCTCACTCTTTTTCTCAACCATAAGCAAAGCAAATACATTTTTCTGTTTGGTAATGGCTCTCTTAACCTGTGTTTCACTCAAGAAGAGATTTTCCTTACTAGTGTCTCCCTTCCCAGGTTGATTTCGATGTATCAATGAAGGATTCAAGGGTAAAAGGGTGATGCATTTTTGTTCTTTCCGAAAAGAGTATGTGTTCTTACGACCATCATGCACAAAGACATTCATATCATATTGCCAAGGTCTTCCTAACAATAAGTGACAAGCATCCATAGGAATAACATCGCATAGAACTTCATCTTGATAATTTTTCCCAATAGAAAATGATATAAGAGCTCGTTTGGTTACCTTCAGATCATTTCCTTGATTGAGCCATTGGAGCTTGTACGGTTGATGATGTTTCGTTGTCGGAAGCTTCAATTTGTCAACAAGGTTGGTCGAAGCAACGTTGGTACAACTCCCACCATCGATAATCACGAACATACCTTCCGTTAATAGTGCAACGGGTGTGAAAGATGTTTTCCTTTGCTCATTATCAAGAGAAACTTGAGTGATGCAAAGGTGCTCTTCGTATGATCAACATTTCACCATCATCCGCTTTTTCCATAACTTCTTCTTCTTTTTGATTCGAACCATTTTGGTGCGGATTGCTTTCACCTCTTGAAGTGCTGAATTGATCTCCTCAATTTCTTGAAGAGTCATAACTCGCCGATTCGGACAATTTGCTTGAAAATGCCCATAACCATGGCACTTAAAGCATTTCCTTGTATCGCCTTCAAGTTTCTTCTGGAATTCTTTGGAAGGCTTTGCACTCTTCTCCTCTCCTTTGTATTTGGTTGACGTGCTCTCGATCTTGCTTGAGGAAGCATCCATAAAATAAGATGTCACCTTGGTTGAGGTTCTGGAGGAAAACCTCTTGCCTTTCAGTTGCTTCTCAACTTTTATGGCTAGCTTACAAATATCTTCAAAGGACCAATACGGTTGAAGTTCAACCACATCAGCAATTTCTCTATTCATGCCGCCAAGGAAACGAGCGACGGTTTGCTCTAGAACTTCTGGAACGTCACATCTCATTTTGAGTTGTTCAAACTCATGGATGTATTCTTCAACACTCATCCCTTGTTGTCTTAGGGAATTCAGTTTTAGGAAAAGATCTTGCTTATAGTTATCGGGTAAGAACCTCTTCTTCATCAACTTCTTGAGTTTATCCCAAGACTTGATTTTGCCTTTTCCTTCTCTTGCTCGTTGATGCTTTAGATTCTCCCACCATAGAGAAGCATACTTTGTCAACTTTATGGCAGCAACCTTGCACCTCTCCTTATCCGAGTAGGTCTTGAAGTCAAAAATCCGTTCGATTATGTGTAGCCAATCCACAAAGTCATCAGGATTGAGATTACCTTCAAATTCAGGAATGTCCACTTTGATGTCTCGATTATTTTCCTTATGCCTCCGTCTTCGTCTTTGGATATGAGAATCAGAATCACTAGAGTTACCCCCAATGGAATTGGAATCGCCACTATAACTTTGACGAGATTCCAAATTGTCACACCGACGTCGATCATTCGGACGCCTCTCCGGTTGGCCTTGTCTTGCTGGATCCTCTAGAAGATTGAGGACTCGCTCCATTTGCCTTTGGAGATTCTCTATAGCACGATCTCGCCGTAGGTCGTGCGCTTGCTCCAAAGTCAAGCCTCGTGGAACTTGTTCGTCACTCATGGTAAGTAGAAGATAACAACACAAAGGAATCACTCAAGATAAGTTCAAACCTTGAGCTCTGATACCAACTTGATGCGTGCGTGGGCGAGTGACTCCGAACAGAAAATTTCAGGATCTGCGCGATTTGGGAAAATGGGCGATTCACCACCAAAAATAAAATAGAACGATCTTCTTCCAAGGTATAAAGGCCACGCCACCAACCAAGGATAAGGATCGGGATCTACGAAGTTCACCACCAAGGCCTAAAGATTTCACCAGCCAAGGATAAAGGACTTCGGGATAGGAGAAGCTCACCACCAAGGCCTAAAGATATCACCAAATTAAGGATAAAGGGCTTTTGGCTCACCACCAAGGAGGAATCCACGCTCCAAGGATAAAGAGACCGCAAGGAGTTATCCACTCTCCGAAGATATTCACTCACGTAGAGGAAGTCTCACCAATTTTCATTCATTCAACCACCCCTTACAAATGAGAATATGTCTCATTATATAGACATTAGACTCAGAAAAAAACAATGGAACTACCCAACAAACAAAACTGAAATAACGGAACTACCCAAACAAACAATGGAAACTACCCAAACAAACAAGATTGAAATAAGAACTACCCAAACAAACAATGGGAACTACCCAAACAAACAAGATTGAAAGTAATTGTTCACCAATAATAACCAAAGCAAATCTCCACTTCCAAAGAGCATTAAATCACTTTGGATCTTATCCTGAATAACTCCTCTTTGATATAGCATCAATCAAAGAACGAATTTTGATATTGGTATATCATTCCTTATCCCATCGAAGTAAGTTATAACCGAAGTTAGTTTTGGCAGGAATAAGTCCTGATAGTGTTTGTTTTGCCGAAGGAATCAGCCCAGGACTTAAAGATTGATTAGTAGTCTCGGATGCTCCCGCATCAAGTTATGGAGGAGAGGGCATCATATTCTTCACATATGGCTTTACGCCAGTGTGGAGATTTTTGGGCTTGAGTAATTGTAGTAGGTCCATTGATCTCAGAAGAGGATTTTGTGGTAGCATGTAAGTCGAGGACTTGACGTGGTTTGAATATACCACTCTTAGAGCATGTTGTCATTGGATGTTTAGGAGCTGTAGCTTGTGTTGTTGGTATAGGTAGTGGAGAGACATTGACACGAGTTGGAGCAGGCTAAGGTACTTCAGTATCATTGTGTTCAGAAGAGGGTAAAGAATGTTGTGTTTCTGAGGGCATTACGTCAGTAGTAGGAGAAGCTTATGAAGAAGGGAGAGGAGAAGAAATAGAGGGAGTAAGAAGTTATTGAATCAGGAGAACAAGAGAGTGCGGATCCTGAGGCAAGGGACTGGATGGTGTCATAGGACATTCGTGGGATGGGATCGGAGGGATACTCTAGTGACGTATGTTTGTCGGAATAGTTTGCACAGTAGGAGATTTACGAAAAGGAAAAGTAGACTCCACAAAAGTAACATGACGTGATATAAAGACTCTTTGAGTTTAGGGTTCGTAACATCGGAAAGCATTATGTTCCAAAGAATATCCTATAAAGGTGCAAGGCTTGGATCGGGGTATTAATTTGTGTGAGGTATAAGGCCGTAGCCATGGATAACATAAACAGCCAAAGACTTTAAGTTTTTGAAGATTTGGAGGCTTGTTGAAAAGTTTTTTAAATGGTGACTGGTATTGTAGGACTGGAGTGAGCATACGATTAATTAGATAGACGACAGTTTGAAAAGCTGCTGACCAAAAAGTTGGGGGCATGGATGCTTGATGTAGAAGTGAGAGATCAATTTTAACTATATGTCGATGTTTGCATTCAGCAGAACCAACTAATTGGGGAGTATGTGGGGGTGACTTGAGGTGTTGTATACCACAAGCTGAGAGACAATATGTGGGGGCTTCATATTCGCCTCCGCCATCAGAGTAAACCATTTTGATTGAAGACTGAAAGAAATTCTCGACCAACTTCTGAAAGTTGGTAAAGATTGTTGAAATATTAGATTTGTGGTGGAGAAAATATAACCATGTGTACTTGGTGAAATAGTCTACAAAAATGACATAAAATCTAAAGTTGTCAAAAGAAGGGGTTGGGGCAGGGCCCCAAACATCTGTATAAATAATTTCAAACGGTTTAGAGCAAGATATGGAGGATGTTCCAAAGGGTAGCCGATGACTTTTATTGCTAAGACAAGTATCACAATGTATATTAATGCTACTGGTTTTAAAAGTAGGAAGAGAATAATGAGAAAGTAATTTATGCTAGATAAAGGAGGAGGGGTGACCAAGACGACGATGCCACACATCAACAGGAGCTGCAATGGAAGAGTGAGTAGTAGGCTGGGTAAGTTGTGAAGCTGATGACCACTCATAAATGTTGTTTTTATTCTGGCCTTGGACTAAGGATGCCCCCGTGCTCAAATCCTTGACAAGAAAGGAGTCAGGAAAGAATTCAATAGAGGTATTATTCTGTTTACAGAATTGAGAAACGGAAATAAGATTTCATGAAATGTGAGGTGCACACAAGATATCATCGAGTGTAAATATTGTTGTAAGTGAATTAAGCGTTGTGGGACTAGTATGAGTAATAGGAACTCTTTTACCATGACCGATGATGATATCTTCATTGCTGCCATAGTTATTGTGGATGGATAGGTTCTGAAGATTAGACGTGATGTGATGAGAGGCTCCAGAGTCCATAAGCCAATTAGATTGGCTAGTGGTTGGAGTAGTCATGAGATTCGCCTGAGGCCACCGTGATGGAATAGGGAGTCTGGGTCGAGACCGGCATACTTTCACAGAATGTCCGATTTTATCACATAGCTAGCAGACAACTCGTTGTTGGCTGATGCGATCAGGACACCAGGGCTGTTGAGTGTTGAAGTTGATATCTTGAAAGCGATGATGTGGATGAGAGAGGGTTTTCTTGGGACCCATAGGGTCAGGAGGCAGCTGAGCCAAACTTTTGTTAACTTGCGTATTGTACTGGTTGCTCTTCCTTTTGAATTTTTGACTAACCTAAGCTGTGATAGTTGGTTTGGGCGACTTGTCATGGCACTTCAAATACATCTCATAGTCAGTCAACTTGTCATAGAGTTCTTCAAATGATATTGGTGAGTCATATGCCTGAATTGCTGCTGCTAGTTCTTTGTACTCGCCTCCTAGGCCATTAAGAGTATAGACTATGACTTCTTCATCACTCATGGAATGACCTATCAAAACCAAGTCATCGATAATAACTTTGATATTTTGTAGATAATCAGTAATAATACTTCCCTCTTGTTTCATTTTCATTAGACTAGATAGAAGTCCGAGCATGCGAGTATGCGAACGATTTGCTAAGGTGGTTTGTAACTTGTACCATGCTTCTGCAATAGTCATACATGAAGAAATCAGTGGGGCTACAGACCCAACGACTAAGGCTTGAATAGCTTAAAGAATGAGACGATCTTGATGTAGCCATAGCTTATGGGCTGGATTTGGTACTGGATGGGGTTCTCCTATGATGTTGATCAATGCGGGTGGACAACAAAAAGAGTTATCGATGTAGCCTAGTAAATCATATCCAAATAGGATATTAGAAAATTATGCATGCCACGATGCGTAGTTGCCGCCTTTGGATAACTTGAAGGGAATGAGCGCTACAGCATTGATGGTAATAAGACTTGTAGGTTGAGAAGTGCTATGGTTCCCTACAGGGATAATAACAGGAGCGTCAGATGTAGATGAGGAAGACATTTTGAGGATACACAACTAAGGGAGTTGTCGACTGTAGACAAGGTGTGGAATAGAGTTGCGACGTGGAGCAGTGCTTCTGTCGGAGGCACTATAGCTGCAGTTTTGTAGCCGGAGGTGCGCCAAGGTAGAGGAGAGAGAGGATTCTCGACGTCGATTCAGTGGAACTGATCATTGGATGATCCGATCACTGATCAAAGGCAGCGGTAGGAAACTATAGCGATTCCTGGGTCAACAACGAAGAAAAGAGGCAGATTCCTAGGTCACGCCGAGAGGTTTCTCGATGTCAGCTCGGCGGAACTAGAGAAGGAGAGAAGTATCGGCAACGGCGGTTGTTGGCAACTAGTGGAACTCCAAATTCCCTTTGCATGGCCACCGAAGAGGTGAGCGCAGAGGACGCTACGTTCATCTACGTTTGCAGGGAGTGAGTGGCAGGAGGCAGAGGGGAAGAAGCTGTCGTCGTCCACCAAGGATGTGTCACGGTTACCGAGAAGGAGGAGGAAGTGAGCAATACTATCAGAGAAGGAGCAGAACACCGATCGTAGTGGAGGAAAGAAAGACTCCTCGGATGCTGCACCTTTTGCCAAGCTTGGAAGATGACACCGATCAATTGCTATCATTGGACAGTGAGAAAAAAAGCTTGCTCTTAGGCAAGTGGCTCTGATACTATGTTAAAGTAAAAATATAATCGTGAAAGCTTAGTACAATATGAGTTATATTTATACAGGTTAGGAGAGAGGATTTTCTTTAACAACTAGGAGAATTTCCCTCAACAACCAGGAGGATTTCCCTCAACAACCTGGGAGGATTTCCCTAAACAAACTAGCGGGATTTTCTCATACAATTTGAGGAAATCTTATCCGCTATTAACAACATTTCGTGTGAATTACTTACATTGTAGTCGAAGGCCATCAAAGCGCATTTTGTCTCTTCTTTACTTGATTCTTCTTTGTGAGCCTTCTTCTTCCTCTTTGGCCTCTTTCTCTATTCAAGTTCATTTGTGTTTTTTAATTTTTGTTTAATGAACTTTTTAAAATTCATTGTTATGTATTCAATGTCCTTTTCATTGTCCTCATCACTTGAGTCATCACTCAAGTAGCATTCTATAGTCCGAAGTCCAATTACCTTCCTGTTCTTTAGAAGGTGGTTCATATGTTCATCGAGTTCCAAAAAGCTCATTTCATATATTATCAATGAGCCGATAAGTTCTTCAATAGGTAAATTATTTAAATCTTTTGATTCTTGTATCATGGTTACTTTAGGATCCTACCTTTTTGGAAGGGATCTTAAAATCTTATTTATGAGTTCAAAATCCAAAAAAGATTTACCAAGGGCTCTTAGACTATTGACGACATCCGTGAAACGGGTGTACATGTCATCGATAGTCTCGCTTGGTTCCATTCGAAAAAGCTTAAAATCATGCATAAGAAGGTTTACTTTCGAGTTTTTGACTCTACTCATTCTCTCATGTGTGATTTTAAGTGTACGCCAAATATCAAAAGTTATTTTGCAAGTTGAAATCTGATTAAACTCATTTTTATCCAAAGAGCAAAATAAGGCATTCATAGCCTTTGTATTTAATAAAAAAAAATTTCCCTCTAAATCCAACCATTCATTTATTAGTTTAGAGGGAAGATGAAAGTCGTTTTCAATAATATTTCATAAATTTAAATCCAAAAAAATTAAGAAAACTCTCGTTCAAGTTTTCTAATAAGTATAGTCTGAACCGTTAAACAACGGAGGACGAACAATCGAAAACCCCTATTGAAAATCATGAATAGCCATTTCTCATGGGTGTAAATCCAAAAGAGAAATAACGAGGCTCTAATACCAACTGTTAGGATCTAGAGCGGCACTAAGAGGGGGGGTGAATTAGTATAGCAGTTAAGTACAATAATTTTCAGTGATTTAAAATGATTTCAGAAACTTCGTACGTTGAAAACTTCATTTCGACTAAAATCATATCGGAAAAGCTCTAACTTAAACTTGAGAATGTTTAGAGAAGATAAAGGGCAGTGATAAGGAAGTTGAATAGTGAAGAGAAGACAGTTTGCAAAAATATAAAGATAATAAGTGAATGTAAACTATTTTTATAGTGGTTCAATCATACGACCTATGTCCACTCCCGATTCCTCTTCTCTTAAGGCCATCGGCTTTCCACTAGCTGTCTTCCTTTCAACAGGTGAAGACTAACTCCCTTTTACAGTGCTCTCTCCATTTGATGGGCTTAGGAGGTAACCCTTACAATGCCTCTTACCCCTCTCTTGAACTTAGCCAACACTTAGAGTTTGAGGAGAGGATTTCTCTCAAGTTTACAATAGAATTTTTCCCCATATTTGTTCTCAATTGTATGTAACTCAACCATAAATGAGAGAGGTAATTATAGGCCTCAAGGTGATTCAAATTTAGAGCCCAATTTTGAATCACCCTAGATTTTAGGGTTACTAGCGATACCACCGCTAGTTGACTGACATTAGGCGGTACTACTGTCTGGCACATTGCCACTGCCAGTGTACAATGCAGTACCACCGCCTAGACCACCTGGGAGACTGAACCAAGGGCGGTGGGTACCACCCGCCCAGTGCTAGGCGGTACCATCGCTTGGCACATTATCACTGTTAGTGTACTGGGCGATACCACCACCAGATAGGGTTCAACAAACCTATTTGGGCCTTGAGTCCAGCCCAAACTTGTTCGGGTAAGGGCCCAACTAGCCCCTAATTGGGTTGGCCCAATTATAACCTAATTAGTCCTTAATCCTACTTCGATCTAGATAATTATTATAACGGTTAATCAAAATGTCGCTCAGCACGTTATTGATACATCGGTACTTTGTTTGTTTCTTTAGCGCATCTCTCTTGTGGCTTATTGCCCAATTAGTAGTTGATGCCCGTAACTCTGATCTACTTAGTGCAACTCTATTCTTTTTGGCCCAATGCCCGATTTCTTTGTCCGAAGCCTTCTATCGATCGTCGATCGGACCTCTGGCTCGATGTCTAATCTCCTAATGTGTTCTCCTCTAGTGCAACATCAATTCTTCCTACATCAATTATCTAATCCTGATCGAGAGTAGACCTACGTGACTCAAAATGTAGTTAGATAAGCAAAACATGATCGATTAGTTTCATCATTAAAATCCAAAATTCAACACCTTATTCATGATCATAGTTAATCCTGTAACACTTTTCTCAACATATGGATTAGATCAATAATTTATCAACTGATTTTATCATTAAAATCCGAGATTCAACAATCTCCCCCTATACCATCTGGGGACTATGGTGTAGTGGCTTAGTACGTCTATAGTCGATGAGTTGAGTGAATTATTATAGGGATAATAATTCACTGAGTCAGAAGAAATTCTAACAGATGTAACTTATGACCAACTCGGTATTGGGCCTAGAGGGTCACACACATATGATGGATAACACGACGAATAGAGGATTGAATATGAGATATACAATAAGCCCCTATTTTAATAGAACAAATAAAGCTTTGAATAGTTATTGGATGAGAATATAATATCCATTAAGCCAAGGATAATTGGATGGAGATCCAATACCCACTATGGCAGGATCCATTAGGGTAAGTAAAAGGGCTTTCTATAAATAGGAGTTGGGACTCAAAGGGTCATAGATTGGATGCCTGTAGCTGCCACCCTCCTCATCTCCTCCCATCTTCTTCCTCCAGTCGATAGCCCCCTCTCTGATGTGAGAGGACAACAAGAGGAACTAATCCCTCTTTGTTTGCTATTATGTGTTGCAATCGTGAGTAAAGTACGTGCTATGCCAGGAGGTGCATTGTTGTTGCGTCCATCATGTGGATCACGGCTAAAGAGGAGTTTGTAAGAGCTCCTTCATGTTAGGTCTCGGATTTTGATGATGAAACTAATTGATTATGGTTTATTGATCTAAATGTGTTTTAAGTCACATAGGTCTACTCGATCAGGATTAGATAGTTGACGTAGGAGGAATTGATGTTGCACCGAAGAAACACGTCAGGATATTGGATATCGTGCTAGAGATCCGATCGACAATCGGCAGAAGGCTTTGGACGTCGGGCATCGAGCCAAGAAGAGTAGTGTTGCGCCAAGGATATTGGGGTTGCGGAGGTCAACCATCGATTGGGCAACAAGCCACAAGAGAGGACGATGCGCCATAGAATCAGACGAAGCGCCGATAGGCCAATGACATGCCAGGCAACAGAATGTCAATTCGCATTATAATAACTATCTAGATCGAAGTAGAGTTTTGGCTTGTGTACAGGATTAACTACGATAATGATAAATACATAAAGCGAAACAAAGTACCAGAGTCAAGTGCGATGGATTGTTGGGAGTTCGAGAGTTCGATGGAAGTCCAAAGATTCGTCGTGAGTACTACTGAAATTGGCCAAGAATGAGTAGGGAGCTTGCCGAAGGTTTTCAAAAGTTCATCGGAAGGTTCATCGAAAGTTCACAAAACTTGCCGAGAAAGATTGAAGCTTGCCAAAGAAGCTCATCGGAACTCGCCAAGATCAATCGTGAAGTCCAAGAGCTTGTCGGGAGTCCACAGAATGGTATCCGAGAGTTCGTCGGAAGACCACCGGAAGTTCACCGAAAGCTCACCGAAAGAAGTCTTGACTTTTCGGACTTTGTAATAGCTTAGGAAATGTTTTTAATTTCATAGTTAGCATATAATTAGGGTTAGGATTAGGTATTAATCCTTTAACCCTGTTAGGGGCCAATTGGGCCTAGTATTGGATCGGTTTAGGCTGGGTTTAAGGCCCAACCAAGAGTGCTGGACGCTGTTTGCATCGCCAAACTAGGGCGGTGGCACCACCTAGCTCCAGCTTCCCAAGTAGTCTAGGGCGGTGGTATCACCCTGGGGCAGAGTGCCCGGGAAGTGGCACCACTGGCTAGGTGGTGGTAACGCCCAGTACACTAACCGTGTCAATGTGTCAGGCGATGGTACCACTAGACTGAGTGGTAGTACTGCCCAGTGTCAGAGTCAGATTGACGATGGTACCGCTAGTGGCAGGCAGTACCTTGGAAATCCAGGATGTGGGCTCCAAATTTGAATCCTCTTGGGGTCTATAAATACCCTAGATGTTCTTGCTTAGGATAGCAAGAATTGTGCAAGAAACTAAGCGAAAACTCTGTTAGTTTTAGTTAAAATTCTTCCTCCAAAGTTTGAAGTTGTCTTTAAGAGAGGTGTTGAGAGAAGCCTTGTAAACAGAGTTTGTAAAAGGGAGTTTGTCCTTGCTCGTTGGAAGGAGGATAGCTAGTGGAAAAGTCAGTGGCCTCAAGTGAAGAGGAATCAGGAGTGGACGTAGGTCGTATGACCGAACCACTATAAAATCGGTTTGTATTTAGTTATCCCAATTTATATTTCAGCAAATCTTCTTTACTTGTTTGACTTTCTCATCATCTTATTTAAACACTTTCAAGTTCAATACATTTCCAACTGAGCTTTAATCGAAATGCTTTTAATCGAAACATTACTTTGAATCGTACGAAGTTTTCAAAAGTATTTTTAAATCGTCAAAATTTATCATTTTTATCCGCTGTACTAATTCACCCCCCCCCCCTCTTAGTGCCGCTCTCAATCCCAACACTTCATTCATGGACTAGGATTTGTAATCTTCGGGGATATAGGAGTTCCCCTAGGTAAAAACATCTCACACCTCTTATGTTATTTTTATCACTTTGAATTTTATGCTCCCGATCATCGCACGATGATCTAAATAAGTTATTTTGGGAAATTAGTTTTTATTTTTACTTTTCACTGCATATGTGATGATATCTAAGGTTTTGCAATAATATATATATATATACACATGTATACATATATATATATATACACACATGTATATATATATATATACATATATTGTTGAGATCTGAGTGGCACTAAGAGGGGGGGCTGAATTAGTGCAGTGGTTAAGAATGATAAATTTCAATGATTTAAAAATACTTTCAGAAATTTCATACGAAAAGAAAGATATTTTGTTTTAATTAAATCCATAATGAAGGATGCTTTAAACTTGAAGTGATTCATAAGAAGAAGATAAGGAGATAGAGTATCAAAGTGAAGATGGTTCGTAGTAAAGTATATTACAAGAATATAAACGTAAACTGATTTATAGTGGTTCGATTATACAATGTACGTCCACTCCCGATTTCTCTTCACTTGAGGTCACCGGCTTTCCACTAGCTATCCTCCTTCCAACGAGCGAGGACTGACTCCCTTATAGTATTCTCTCCTTTTGACGGGCTTAGGAAGTAACCCTTATAAGTACTTCACTCCTCTCTTTCGGTGGAATATAAATTGGAACTAGAGGAGGGATTTCTAAAGTGATTTAAATAGTGTTTTCTCACTTTTAAAGTATGTGTGCTTATATTTACAACCCAGGGATGGGAGGAGTTTTTATAGGCTCTAATCTGATTCAAACTTGGACCTAAAACCTTCTTATCTCGAGTTTATCGGGTACTGGCGGTACTATTGCTTGTCAATGGCAATACCACTGCCAGTTTGATCCTGACACTAGCGGTACCACTGCTTGATACATTGATATGGTTAGTGTACTAGACGGTACCATCGCCTAGGTACTCTGTCATTGGGTAGTACCACCGTCTAGTATAACCTAGGGAGCTGGACTTGGGCGATGCCACCGCCCCAGTCTAGTGGTGCCACAGCCAGATAGGTCCAGTACTCTTGGTTGGGCCTTAAACTCGGCCCAAACCAATCCATTATAGGGCCCAATTGGCCCCTACCAGGGTTATAGGATTAACACTTAATCCTAACCCTAATTACATACTAACTATAAAATTAAAGACATTTCCTAAGCTAATACAAAGTTTGGAACATCAAGTCTTCCTCCGGTGAGCTTCTAGCGAACTTTCGACGATCTTCCAATGAACCCTCGAACGCCATTCTACAAACTCCCCACAAGCTCCTAGACTTCATGATAATCTTGAAGAATTCCAACGAGCTTCTTTGGTAAACTTTGATCTTTCTCAACGAGCTCCACAAACTTCCAACGAATTTTCCAGAAACTTTCAAAAACCCTTCGGCAAGCTCCCTACTCATTCTCGACCAATTCCAATAGCACTTCCGACGAACCTTCAGACTTTCGTTAAACTCACGAACTCCTAACGATTCCATCGTACTTGACTCTGGCACTTTGCTTCACTTTATATCTTCATTGTTTTCATAGTTAATCCTACACACATAAACCTTAACCCTACTTCGATCTAGACAATTATTGTACGAATCAACATCCTGTTGCTCGGCACATCATTGGTCAGTGCTTCATCCAGTTCTTCGACGCATCGTCCTCTCTTGCAGCCTGTTGCCTAATCAGTGATTGACCTTCACAACCTCGATCTCCTTAGTGCGACACCACTTTTCTTGGCTCGATGCCCGATGTTCGAAGCCTACTACAGATTGTCGACTGGACCTCTGGCTCGATGTCCAATCTCCTGACATGATTTCTTCTGGTGCAACACTGATTCATCCAATGTCAACTGTCTAATCCTGATCGATAGTAGATCTACATCACTCAAAACACAATTAGACAATAAAACAATATTAATTAGTTTCATCATCAAAATTCAAGATTCAATAATCTTTCCCTTTTTTATGATGACAACTAATTGATGATGGAGTTAACCTTAACTCCCAGAGTTTCACCAAACTCTCCCTATCAATATGTCATTGATAGAACACTTAGATTATCTCAAATCTAAGTAACATGTATCAAAATCATGTCAACATAAACATAATGCAAATATATAAAATATTCAATTACATTGCATGAGTTCATCAATCTATTTCTCCCCCTTTGTCATCAACAAAAAGGAGAAATTGTATTATAGCTAGTTTAAAAGATATATAAATTTTATAATCATACTAGCTACTAAGATATACAATATTCAATCATAGCAAGTTTTTAAGTTCAAGCATGATAATTTTTACTTGCTCCTTGAAATGTGCAAGTTTGCACTTTTCTTTGCTTCCTTTGCGATATGCATGCTATTTGTATAAAGATTTTATCACTTTAAACATGCAAGCTAAATTTTCATTACAACATACAAGCATAGAAGCATAGCAAGTGTAGGATTATAAATTTTCTAAGTTTTACGATTTTTGCTTCTATTGAAATAGCAATTTTTCTCTTGAGATTGCAAGATTTTTGCTTCACATTAGATTGCAAGATTGCAATTGTTCACAATGTTCATGATAGCGAGAACTTTCTTCTCTTTTGAGAAGTGCAAGCTAGCTAGTTGGAAATTATTGCGATACGCTTGCAAGTTGTTTTTGCTTCCTCTAGCAAAATTCTTTCTCCCCCTTTGTCATTGTCGAAAAGAAGGGAGGAAGGAATACAAAGATTTTCTTACATCCTCTTTTCATATCATTTATCAACTTGCATCAATAAAAATTTTCATCAATCTTGAAATCATGGCAACAAATATAAAGAATCAATATAAATGAGAAATCAATTCATGATTCATTTCAATATGTCTCTTCTTTTATAAATAGCAAAAGATCTTAGGAAGACAAAGAAGAGATGCATTATATTTCTAAATTCACTATGAATCATAAAAAATTTTAATTATGACTCAGAAAAATTCATGATGCATTTAGAAAGTTCTCCTTTTAAGAAGCAATCATATAGGAGAAAAACTCTTGATTCATCACAATTTAAAAGTTCAAAGCCATAGATGCAAAGAATTCATGAAAGATAACAATAAGGATCAATTCATGAATGCCAAAGATATGATTCATGGTTCATTAAAATTCTTTCTAACAGGATCAAGATCAAGATTCATGAGGTAAAAAGAGCAATTTGAAACATTCTCATAAAGATCACACTTTAAAATATTCCAAGACTTGGATTGTTTTCTTCATTTAACAACTTTTCATATTATTTAAATTTTCATCAATCAATCATTCAATCATCATATAATGCATTTAAAGAAGTATTGAAACATAGGAGAAAGATCGATTTAAGCATGTAATGTTTCAATCAAATTCAAGTCATGGTTTATTTGAAATCATCTCATTCATAAAAGAATCATATAGGAACATGTTTTATGCATAAGAAATGTTAATTCACAAAAGTCAAGTTATGATTCCAAGAGATAAAGAGAAGAGTCAAGAATCATTAAAAAATTATTCAAATTCAACTTGACAACTCCATACTCATCATTAAAATCATTTTCATAGATTCATATAAATGGATTCTTTAACATATCATCAAAATCTCATTCATAATTCAAGATATTCACAAAATATCATAAATGAATTTATCACTTGTCTTTCATGAAAAAATCGAAAAACTTTTAGAGATAGTAAACTTTCAAGATTCATGCATTTTCCTTTTTTATGATTAATTTCATTTAAGCATTTGTTCTTCATGGTCACCTTGTTAAGGGCTCGATAATCGACGCATAGTCGGAGACTCCTATCCTGTTTCTTCTGGAAGAGAACTGGAGCTCTGAATGGTGCTTTAGAACTGCGGATGAGACCACCGCTTAGCAGTTCATCTAACTGCTTTCTGAGCTCTGCCAACTTAGGAGGGGGCATGCGGTATGGTGGTCTCGCTGGAGGCTTCACTCTCGGCTCCAACTCAATAAGATGATCCATGCCTCTACGTGGGGGCAGAGTTTTCAGCAACTCAGGTGGCATGACATCTGTGAACTCCTTTAGAACGTTTGCCACCGCAGTAGGTTCTTTAACGGCCTCCCCATCGAGTGTTTCTAGCTTCATCGCAGCCACAAAGATTAACTCTCCTTTGCGTACACCCTTCTTCAACTACAACGCTGATAGTTGTTGGGGATCCTGGGTTCCTCTTCGAGAGACGGAAACCACACAGGGGTTGTCACCTCCCATCAGACATATGGAGTCTAGGAATGGTATCAGCACCAACTTTGCTGCATGCATGAACTCCATCCCAAGAATCACTTGGAAGTCATCCAATGGCACTGCCATCATATTTGTGCGCCCGCTCCATGATCCGATTTTGATGGAGACTCCCTTTGCAAGCCCGGAGATTTGTTTGGCCTCTGAGTTGACCGCTTTCATCCGACTTGGGTTCTTCTCCAAGATTAGTCCAAGCCGCTTTGCTTCTCGGTCGGCAATGAAGTTGTGAGTAGCACCCGTGTCCACCATTGCTCGGGTGGTTTGGCCGTTGAATCTGATGTTCACATACATTAGCTCACTGCCTCCTGCTTTTTGTTGCTTCGGCTTCATGCCCCCACTTGACCCCGCAATGCATTCAACAAACGCATCGCACCCATTCGGGGTCCTTGTGATTTCTTATTGTCGCTACCTGATTCGGAGCTACTCGAACTGAGAGCAACTGCCTTGCCCTTGTCTGGCTTGGGGGGATTGATGGAAGCCGAGAAGGCATTGAGTGCCTGCATTTGTGGGCACTCCCACACACTGTGTGGCCCTCCGCACAAGAAACATCTTCTAGGTTTTGAGGCCCTGCCATTTGAGTTCGGCCCCTTATGGAAACTCTTCTTCCTTTGCTCGCCCCTAGGTTCCTTCCCAGGAGGATGCCTTGGTTGGTGATTTCCTGTAGACTGTTTCTTCTTCCTCGGGTCCTTTGAAGAAACAAAGTCGGTGAGCCTTTCTGCGGCTGCAATTGCTCCAACCAGATCAGTGACATTCCGTCGATGAAGTTCCTGTTGAGCCCATGGCTTCAGGCCGTCAAGAAAGCTAAACAGCTTATCTTTTATAGACATGTCCTAAATGTCTAGCATTAATGTAGAAAATTGCTTCACATAGTCCCAAATGGAGGTCGTTTGGTGGAGTTGTCTCAACTTCCTCCTTGCGACGAACTCAGTGTTCTCGGACAGGAATTGAGTTCTCAACTCACGCTTTAAGTCATCCCAAGTGTCCACTCGGCACCGACCTTATTGAATCTCTTCCCAACGGGTTCTCCACCAAAGCTTTGCATCTCCATTCAGATACATAGTCACTATCGAAACTTTGGTGTCCTCAGAGTCTGGCCTCGTAGCTCGGATGTACTGTTCCATATCAAACAGAAAATTCTCGAGCTCCTTCGCATCTCTAGCACCCCCATAACAATGTGGGTCAGGCGCCTTGAAGCTTTGTGTCGGTGTAACGCAGGTGTTGCTTCCCCACGCATTCAACGCCCTTGTGAGTATTGCTACTCTGGAAGTGAGTTCCATCACCATATCTTGCAAATGTTGCACGGAGTCCTTTATGTCATCCGTCAATCAGTCGACTAGGGCTTCAACCTTGTCAATCCGAGATTCAGCTTCTTCTTACGAGCTCTCTATGCCAAGAAGCCTACTTTGGCCTTGGTAGAGTTCATCCAAGCTTGCTTCAAGAACATCCAAGCGGGTTTCCGCCACTATGATCCTCTCTCTATGGCTGTTTTTCCCGGTTGGTGCTCCAGATTGCGCCTCCTCCACTCATAGTGAGCAACCAACTTCTCGCTCATCACGCTCACTACCCTGCTCCTCATGAGCAGCTCCAGCAATAAGAGAGCGAGTTTGCACATGCAGCCCTCCTGCGACTGCTTGGGGCAACATTCCAGCTAGCCCCATTTTGCTCGATTCACCACGTTGTTTCACCATGGCGAGATTGCAAAGTTTCTTCGCTACTTGCTTGAATTGCTTGCCTGCTCTGATGCCACAATGTCACGCACTTAGCTAGAATTGCCTAAGTGGTGAGGCACCCTTGCGACAAGCCATCGACTTAGCTGAAGTTGCCTAAGTCAAGAATCACCTTTGCGCCCACTTCGATCAGACTTAGCTTGGATTGCCTAAGTTTTGAGGCGCCCTTGCGACATACGCGTCCGCAAAGGGTCAGCCGAACTACAATCTCATGCAGGTCCCGTAGGACTTGTAAAAAGAGAAGTTGATTAGTCTTGAAACGAGCGGCGGTCAAGTCCCGACGTCTCGCGAAGAGGGAAGCTTTACAAGCAATTGAGCGAGCACTTGGAGTGCAAGAAAGCAGAGAAAGAGAGGAGGAAAACAAGGACTTTAGAAGGGTGAATGAGCAGCTGCAAGTCTGCAAACAACTACTCTCCAAGTGCCAGGCGCGAAGGCAAGTTTCCGTCAAGTTGATGTGCAAACTTGTGAAAGTGTTCAACGCCCGACAATATACCGAAGTCCCATCCAGCCCTGTGCCACCCGGGGGGTTCCAGGGTGCTGAGATGGTTGACATTTCGTGTGGGCTACGGGCTGCAGAAATTAGTCCGCGGCACGCGAAAATGGAGCCATTTTGGGGGTTTTCAGGCAGATGCAGCGAGCGATCATTCTACTGTGCTACAGCTGTTGTTTCTTACATTTTTACAAGGAAAAATACACCAAAACATCGCAAAATAGGCTGCTAAGGATATGTACTTGCATGGGCAAGTGACGAACGGAACGTTGAACGAAGTTGCTGCGAGTGTGCGACGACCGTTCGTGACAAGGCGGTTCCACCGCCTGGCCCATTCAACAATGCTGAATGGGCCTTGTTCAAGGCCTAAAAAGGCTTAGTAAGAGCCCGGTTGGCCCCTACCAGATTTGAGCAGGATTAATTTGAAATCCTTACCCTAAGTACGTGCCAACTACGAAATTAAAACATAATTAATAGTGATTTGAATCGATATTCTTTAAGTCTTATTCCGGTGAGCTTTACGATGAGACTTCTGCGGTCTTCCGATACTTCCCTCAGATTTCTTCCGGTGGATTCCCAGCATGCTCCCGGCTTGTATAGCGCACTCAACGAGTCTTCGGCAAACTTTCGAACCTTCTTGGCAATCTCCGTGAACCTTCGACGATCTTTGCCGCAAACTTCCGAAAACTTCAGTAAGTCCCTGATTCGATCTCGGTTGGTTCCGGCAACACTTCCGACGATCCTTTGGACTTCCGATGAACTCTTGAACACCCGATGGACTTGACCTCGGCAAATCACTTTATGTTTCTAACCCATCGTAGTTAATCCTGCACACTTATCTTTGACAATATAGATTAGAACAAATATTTCACCAATTGATTTCATCATCAAAATCCAAGATTCAACAATCTCCCCCTTTTTTATGATGACAATCAATTGATAATGGAGTTACTCTTAACTTCCCCTATCTATATATCATATCATTAGAAGGTAAAAGCACTTGAATTCAATCTTTTGAATTCAAGCCAAATCCGATAGATTTCATTTAACATAAAGCTTAATAAACAAGCTTAGGCATAAATACAAAAAATAATGTATTTTAAACAATGTCAAGGTATTTACACCTATAATAACCAGAAATATTAATTCAAGCATGATAAGGATCAAGTTATATCCAAAAAGTGTTTCAATATCAAGACATGATATCAAATGAAAAAGTAGCTTATCTCAAGAATAAGAATTCTTAAGCATTTGTGATGCGATACAATTGATTCATATTTCACTTTAAGCATTTTATTCCAACATAGCAACAATTACTCCATCATAGCAATTTATATTTTTCTCCCCCTTTGTCATCAACAAAAATAATGGAGGTGGAGAAACCATTTATTACTTCGTAGAAGAAAAGAAAAAACCTCATTTAGTAAGCCATGAGAGGGAGAATACAAAAGTCGATCAATTATTGAGCCATGGAGAGAGCATGAAACCATTCGAGGAAGGTATCAAGTCATAAAATAATATGAAAGTATCATCCAAAAATTATGATCGAACCGAAAAAAAAGTTCATTCAAAAACTGAGTAGATGAAGTGAAAGTAACACCACACAACATCATCCATAGTAGTCATAAGCATAACAGGACAAGTGTTTAAAAAGAAAACAATAGCTATTCCGGAGGGGGAACGCCAAAATGCCTATACAAGTGATCTATTTTGCGGTTCATTTGTTGCACTTCCTTCAAAATTTCAGCTTGTTTTGATGTGATTTGATTTAAGGCAAGCATGATCGGATCTTCAGTAGATGGAGCAGGAGCTAGCTCAGATGGTGCTGGATCAATGGGACTAGGCGGAGGAGATTTATTTCCCCTAAAAATTGGTGTTTCAGGTTGCCTAATCCAGTGGGGGAACTATATCAACCCTTTTAGGTTGCCTAATCCATATGCCATCTCTAAAGGTGCATCTAAGTCGTTTCAGGAGACTTCTATTAATTGTGTTATATCTATCAACCTGCATTATCTTCTCATCAGGTGACACACAAATATTATGGGCAAAAATGAATCTAGTGATCAACCCGCCATATTACAACATTGAGTCTCTAGAGAAAATTTCTATCATGTGTTGTCTAATCAAATAACCAAAGCAGTTGTTTTGTCTAGTCATAATCCAATACATTGTACTTAGTTCTAACATACTCATTTCATCATGGTGAAACTGCTTCGGTAGTAGAATGCTTATCATGATGTGATGAAGTAATTTTGAATTAAAAGGTAATAAGTACTCGTAGCTTTTAGGAATGATGCCTAAGTTAGGATTAGCAAAGATCATCTCTAAGGCTTCGGAGTGGGTTGCTCCGATTGCATCCATATCCCATTGCCCTCTAAAATAACATCCTTTATTCTTTTCTTCAATTCCAAGTAGCTCACATATGGTATGATCAGAAATCTGAATTGTGGTTCATAACACATAGGTAGTCAAAACATCATCTTCAATAATCATGTTAGCATAAAATAGCTTAACCAACCTAGGGTAAATTGGTTCATTAATTTGCAAGATAGGTAGAGCATTTAGATTAGCAAACCATCTAATAGGTTCTAGGTTTTCTAGTTCACCTAGATCAACATGTTTACCCTTATGTATGGCTTTACAATCAAAATTTGGGTATCTTAAGGCTACCTCATTAGATCTAAAAAGGGTTGGATCAAATGAATCTCCTTCCAACCTTTTCCCTTTGCCTCTTGCTGATTTCTTAGGAGCTATATCTATTCATGATGAAGAAACAAAAGGAAACAATAAGGAAAAGACAACCAAATGTGAGTAGAAGAGAAAATTTCAGATTTTACCTTGTTTGTATTTCCTAGAGAGGTGAGGAGCTTGGATCAGGAAAATGCCTTTGATTGCCCTTTAGGAGGAAGAATGGAGAGGAGAGAGCTTAGAGGAGCTTAGGAGGAAGAAGGATTAAAGGGAGGAGGTTTTCGATGGGTTCTACCGCCGACCCTAACACCCCCTTTTATATGGGGGTGTTCGGGCGGTAGTACCGCCAACCAGGCGGTGCTACCGCCGGGGAGCCGAGTACCCAAGCGGTACTACCGCCAGTTCTAGCGGTGCTACCGCTGCCCCCCAAAAAAAATTTTTTCCTTTTTTTTTAAAAAAAAATTTGTTTTCTAGTGTTGAAATGAGATGTAATCATAGATCACTCCTTGAGATATAGAATTAAAATGAGGGAGGCAAATCCGCGAGAGCCGAGTTTTCGTAAAATCCACGAAAGCCGAAAGAAACTATATATAATGCTGCTCATTCACAAGGATAATTTAACATGCCTATTTCCCTCCTAATGAAGTCAAATTGTTCTTCATTTAAAGGTTTCGTAAAGATGTCCGCTAATTGATGTTTTGTATCGATAAATTCAAGAGTGACATCGTTACTGTTAACATAATCTCGTATAAAGTGATGTCTTATGTTAATGTGTTTAGTTCTAGAGTGTTGAATAGGATTTTTGGTCAGACAAATAGCACTTGTATTATCACATTTTATAAGAATGTTATTTAAATGAATTCCATAATCTTCTAGTGTATTTTTCATCCAAATGACTTGAGCACAACATGCACTTGCGGCTATGTATTCAGCTTCCGCCGTAGATAGTGCAATCGAATTTTATTTCTTGGAAGTCCAAAAAATAAGTGCATGTCCTAAAAATTGGCATGTTTCAGATGTGCTCTTTCTATCTATTCTACATCCACCAAAATCCGCATCTGCATAAGCTTTCAAATCAAAGTTATCAGATTTTGGATATCATAATCCTAGATTAGGAGTACCTTTAAGATATCTTAAAATTCTTTTAACGCCTTTAAGGTGAGACAACTTAGGATTAGCTTGAAATCTCACACAAAGTCCTACACTAAACATGATATCCAGTCTAGTTGCAGTAAGATAGAGCAACTACCTATCATCCCCCTATATGTCTTTTGATCAAAATTTTCTCCACCTTCATCCAAGTCTAACTTGGTGGAAGTACTCATTAGAGTGTGAATGGCTTTTGAACTATCTATATTAAATCATTTTAACAATTTTAATGTATATTTGGATTGATTAAGGAATATGCCATTACTAAGTTGTTTAATTTGTAATCCAAGAAAGAAAGTTAATTCTCCCATTAGACTCATCTCAAATTCATGACTCATACACTTGGCAAAAGATTCACAAAGTGATTTATCTAAAGAACCAAAAATAATGTCATCAACATAAATTTGAACAATAAGAAAATTATTTTCAAAATGTTTGATAAACAACGTAATATCAACCTTAACTTTTGTAAAATTATTAGAAATAAGAAAGGAGCTAAGCCTTTCATACCAAGCTCTTGGAGCTTGTTTTAGTCCATAGAGAACCTTAGTTAATTTAAACATATGATTAGGAAGAAGAGAATTTTCGAATCCAGGTGGTTGTTCAACATATACTTCTTCGAAAATAAAGTCATTTAAGAAAGCACTTTTGACATCCATTTGAAATAGTTTAAAATTATTACTACTAGCATAGGCAAGGAGCATCCTGATGGCTTCTAATCTTGCCACAGGAGCGAAGGTCTCTTCATAATCAATACCTTCTTCTTGGTTGAAACCTTTGGCTACTAATCTAGCCTTGTTTCTAACCACAATATTGTATTCATCTTGCTTGTTTCGAAAGACCCATTTAGTACCAATAACTAAATGGTCATTAGGTCTAGGAACAAGCTTCCATACCTCATTCCTCTCAAATTGATTTAACTCATCTTGCATTGCGATGACCCAAGAATCATCTTTCAAGGCATCATCAATGCATTTTGGTTCAACTTGAGAAAGAAAAACAGCATGGGCACAAAAATTCTTAAATGAAGAACGAGTTTGAACCCCTTTAGATGTATCTCCTATAATTAACTCCTTGGGATGGGCATCTACATACTTCCATTCCTTGGGTAAGGAAATTTGGGAAGAAGATGCATCCAAGTTGTTGTTATTTTGAGAAGAGGGTTCATTCAAATTCAAATCATTAAAACCAAGATCATCATCAAAATCTTTTTTCTTTGATTCAAAAAATTCATTAAAAACCACATGAATAGATTCTTCTATAACTAAAGTTCTTTTGTTGAAAATCCGAAAAGCTTTAGAAATAGAAGAGTAACCAAGAAAGATACCTTCATCGGATTTAGCATCGAATTTTTCTAAGGCATCCTTTTCATTTAAAATAAAGCATTTGCAACCGAAAACTTTAAAGTAAGAAATATTGGGTTTTTTATTATTCCATAATTCATATGGAGTCCTAGATAGAGATGGTCTAACTAGAACTCTATTCATAACATAGCAAGCCATGTTCATGGCTTCGGCCCAAAAATATTTTGGTAAATTATATTCATTTAACATAGTTCTAGCCATTTCTTACAAATTTCTATTTTTCCTTTCCACTACTTCATTTTGTTGATGATTTCTTAGAGTAGAGAAGTTATGGTTATATTCGTTTATTTCATAAAAATTTTGGAAGTCATGGTTTTGAAATTCACCTCCATGATTACTTCAAATTGATGAAATCATGAAACCTTTTTTATTTTGAGTTAGTTTACAAAATATTAAAAAACATTTGAAACAATCACTTTTGTGAGTCAAGAAGTATGTCCAAGTGTATCTACTATAGTCATCCACAATTACGAAGGCGTATTTGCAACCTCCTAAGCTTGTTATATCAATTGGTCCAAATAAGTCCAAATGGATCAATTGCAATGGTCTAGTGGTGCTAATTTGATTTTTTGATTTGAAACTAGTTTTTATTTGTTTTCCTAGTTGACACGCATCACATACTTCGTCCTTGACAAACTTTATATTGGGAATTCCTTGTACTAACTCTCTAAATGAAATCTTAGATATTAGTTTCATGCTTGCATGGCCTAATCTCCTATGCCAAAGCCAAGCATCATCATTCAAAATCGAAAAATACATTTCATTACTTAATTCATCAATATTGATGGTGTAGACATTATTTTGTTTTAAAGCAATCATGGATATGTCATTGTTTGGTTTTTTAATGATGCAAACATTAGATTTAATTCTGACAACATAACCTTTATCACATAATTGACTAATGCTTAAAAGATTATATTTTAAACCATCAACTAGCAACACATCATCAATTGAAAAACTTGATTTGTTCCTATGGTTCCCTTGCCAATGATTTTACCCTTGTTGTTGTCTCCGAAGGTGACATACCCTTCTTCTTTGCTAGTGAGCATAGAGAAATGAGATGGATCTCCAGTCATGTGCCTTGAGCATCCACTATCGAGATACCATTTCTTGCTCCTAGCTTGTGAGTTTATCTACAAAAGAGGATGGTTTTTAGGTACCCATTTGATTTTGGGTGCCTTACAAATTGATCTACTTAATTTATAATTCAACATTGAATTGTTTATGGTTCCTTTAGGAACCCATATCAATTTTTGTAGACTAATTTTCTTAAATAGACATTTGTAAACAACATGTCCAGTTTTACCACAAAAATTATATTTCAAATGGGGTGATACATGCAATATGGGTCCTTTAATAAAGGTGGTGGGATTTTGATAAGATCCACTCATAAATCCAACTCCACATCTATTTCTGACATGACTCTTGTTAGCACGAATCATGTCCAAGCCCTTGCTACCGACCTTAAACTTATTTAGGGTCTCTTTGAGTAGCAAGTTCTCCCTTTTTATTGTTTCTAAGTGTTCACACTTAGAGCATGGGGGTAGAGAAGGAGTTTGGAGACAATTGAACTTATTTTGTAATAAAGCATGCTCTTTCTTAAGTAAATTGAACTTCTTACTAATAGTTCTACATTCATCAAATAACTCATGAAAAGTGATAGAAAGCTTATCGAAAGATAATTCTTCATTAAATAACTCACTAACCTCTTCTCCAAGGGCCATTAGCATGAAGTTAGCCTCCTTTTTGTTGCTTGCTTCTTCAACCTCGGAGTCACTTGAATCATCCTATGTAGCCTTCAATGCTTTTTTCTTCTTGGGTTGCTTCTTCTTGGCTTGGGAGCATTCATATTTGAAGTGCCCTGGCTTCTTGCACTCATAGCAAATAACTTGGTCCTTTTTATGTTCAAGTTTATTTTTTGTGTCATTTTTAAATTTGTTCTTCCTTATGAAATTTTTGAATTTTCAAGTTAAAAGTGCAATGTCATTGTCACTGTCCTCATCACTTGATGTTCCTTTCAAGTGGTCTTCTTGTGTTCTTAGTGTCATATCCTTCCTATTCTTTGGAAGGGGGTTCTCGAGCTCTTCATGAGCATGACACGTCATTTCGTAGGTCATTAGAGACCTAATAAGTTCTTCAAGAGGAAAAGTCTTAAGGTCCTTGGCCTCTTGAATGGCCGTAACTTTTGGATCCCAACTCTTTGGAAGGGATCTTAAAATCTTAGTTATAAGTTCAAAGTTGAAAAAACCTTTACCAAGTGCCTTAAGTCCATTGATGACATTCGTAAAGCGGGTGTACATGTCTCCAATCGACTCACTTGGTTTCATTCGGAAAAGTTCATAAGAATGCATAAGAATATTGATTTTAGACTCTTTCACTCAGCTAGTGCCTTCATGAGTATCTCAAAAGTACGCCAAATATCAAAAGTCGATTCACAAATTGATACACGATTAAATTCGTTTTTGTCTAGTGCACAAAACAAGGCATTCATAGCCTTTGCGTTTAAAGCAAAAACCTTCTTCTCCGATTTATTCCAATCGCTCATCGGAAGAGAAGATTTTTGAAAACCATTCTCAACGATATTCCAAAGCTCAAAATCCATAGAAATAAGAAAGATCCTCATACGAGTCTTCCAATATGTATAATCCGTCCCATTAAACATAGGCGGACGTGTAATGGAATGACCCTCTTGCATACCAGAATAGGCCATCTCTCTTGAGTTTTAAACCAAATATGAGAGTGAACCTACTCTGATACCAATTGTTAGGATCGAACAAGCACTAAGAGGGGGGGGTGAATTAGTGCAATAGATTAAAATCGTAAGCTTGAAACCGATTTCGGTAAAAGGCTAGTTCGTATGAAAACTTCGAACCGATGAAAGATGACTTGGTTGAAGTTGCTTGAGTAAAGGTAATGAAAAACTGAATGGTTTACAGCCAAGTAAAGAGATGAAATAGAAATTTAAATACTCACACATTCAAGACGCTACGATGTATAGTGGTTCGGTGAAAGTGACCTACATCCACTTCCGAAGCCTTCTCTGATGAGGCTCCCAACTTCCACTAGTAAATCCTTTTGAAGGGGAAGGACCAAACACCCCTCTTACAACCATTTTACAAGAAGTTCACACTCTTACAGATTTTCCAAAGAGAAAGAAGGAGGTGAACACAAGCTATTGAAAACAAGAATTTTGCAAGACTTTAGCTCAATTTCTAACTCTTAAAAGGGTGTCATTTCAGTTGAGAAAAGGGGGGTATTTATAGATCCAAAGTGGATTCAAATTTGGGCTCCAAATTTGAAATCAAATTGGAGTTCCCGGTGTTGGCGGTGCTACCGCTTGTCAGGGGCGGTGCTACCGCCTGTCAGTCGTCAAACTGATAGTGTATAGGCAGTGCTATCGCTTGTGCCAAGCGGTACTACCACCTCTGCGCACTGTAGTTGGGCGATACTATCGCCACAAGCGGGGCGGTACTACCGCCCAACACTCGGCTGCCAGGCGGTTCCACCGCCTGGCACAT